>JASDQU010107384.1:172064-202051 GCA_032191745.1 Picea mariana
AAACTACAAAAGGTTGTTGCACTTTCAACAACAGAGGCAGAGTATGTTGCTGCTACAGAGGCTAGTAAAGAGATGATTTGGTTACAAAGGTTTATGAAGGAATTGGGAAAGAAGAAGGAGAACAATAGGTTGTACTGTGATAATCAGAGTTCCATTCACCTTGCAAAGAACTCAGCCTTCCATTCGAAGACTAAGCATATATAGTTGAGGTACCACTTCATATGATCTTCCTTGGAAGATGGACAATTGAAGTTGGAAAATATACACACTAGCCATAATCCTGCAGACATGTTAACAAAGGGAGTAACCAGGGAGAAACTGAGTTCTTGCTCAGTTTTAGTTGGTCTTCAAGAATGAAGATGAAGATGAGAAATTTGCCAGGTCCAAGAAGGTTTAGAGTCCAACATATACAGCAGCGGTGGAGTTGTTGAGATTAGTCTCCAAGTGGGAGATTGTTGGTTGTGGAGCCTGATTGTCTTCATTATTTAAAGATCTTTTATTTTCAGCCGTGTTTATACCCCATGAAGTATTTACACCCCAGAAGTATGTACACTCTTCCACGCGAGGGAGTGCATAGGGGGGGTACCCCCTCTGCGAGGTCTGGGGGGGCTATCCCCCTAGATGGGGGGTCTGGGGGCAAGTGGGGGTTTGGGGGCAAAGCCCCTAAAGAAAAAAATTCCATGTAAAATTATATTGTAATTTCATTGTAAATCTGGACCGTTCATTATAAGGTCGCAGATCTAACGATAGAGATTATGTTAGAGTTTTTTGCCCTAGAAGGCAACCCTCTTTTATGAGGGAAATGTATTGCGGTATGTATGTTGGTGAGTATTGTATTATGAGAGAGGGGATTGTGAGAGAAATACGAGGAAGTTACAACGGGTTTTGTTGTAGGTTGTATCCCTTCATTTTTCTGGATAATAATAAAGAAAGGACCTGGCAATTTCTCTGGTGGACGTAGCCCACATTGGGTGAACCACGTAAATCGGTGTCTCTCTTGTATTGTGTATCTTCTGTGTTTTGTTTCCGCATTTGTTTTATTTTATTGCTCTGTGGTCCTATTTTTCTAACAACATTCTCTTCTAAGGTGTTCTTAAACTATTCGGTGGTCTCCCTTTGACTTCTTGGAATATTCTTCTTCTATAAGAAAAGTTGTTTAGGAGGTAATACCTCCCGCTGCTACCAAAACATCAACACTCCCTCCTAGCTAGGGAGGTATTCTTCTATGATGTTATATTCTAGTAGTCCCAATCACACCCATCCATTTAACATGGCATGGGTAATACTACCACCATAATCACAAGACTATGCTGCAAATATCTATGATGTTTATCCTCTCCTAGTAGTCTCAATCACACCCATCCACTTCACATGGTATGGGAAAGACTACCAACATATCCCCATTCACACCTAACCACTTCACATGGCTTAGGTGATGTAGGAGCATCACCATCAAAATTCAATAAGGATAAGTGGAAGATGATCATCACCAGGCCCAAAAAACTTAATTGGTTTGGATTCCAAGGAGGGCACGTCACGTTAAATTTTAAACCTTTGTAATTAAAGGCCCCATAATATTTTGAGGCAAAAGTCATCGTAAACACTCTAGGAGATTGTAATTTCCTTAATTACCTGTAGGATTGTACATATTTTGAGCATCAAATCATATCCAAGTTGTAATTATCCATTTATTGTGATAAGCTTAGTGGTAAAATGCTTTAATTATGATATGAAAGCACTAGGATAAACCAGGGGGAAGAGTTGAGAAGCCCTCTAATGTATAAATGCATGTAATATATGCCCAAAAGAGGTTGTTTAAGAGAGTTGTATAGATTTATTTTTGAAAGAATTTGAAGTCTATTGAAATCCTTGTAAATGATTGATGAAGGAATATAAAAGAGGAGTTTTTCTTTCAAATTTTTGAGTTTTCTTATCTCTGAGTCATTGGGTAATGTTATGTTATTTGTTTATGTGTTTGTCTATGTGTGTATCTTGTGGTTGAATGAATGAAATCTTAATGTTATTGTAAGTTTCAATTGTTTCTCTTTTGAAATCTCGGTGCAAGGAGTGCACAGTTCCCACACAAGGAGTGTGGAGGAAGAACCATTTACAGGTTCAATATTTTACGAGAGATGGTGTAATTTTACACAGAGCGAGTGTAAGGAGTGCACATATACTCATAGGAGTATAAAATATCGAAGAAGAGACTAGTGCAAGGTGTGCACAATGTCAACACTTAGTTAAGTGTTGAAAAATCTTAGAAGAGAGAGCGCAAGGAGTGAGTAGGAGATTTTCTTAAGTCTCAAGCTCAAGAGGGAAGCGCAAGGAGTGAGTAGGAGATTTTCTTAAGTCTCAAGATCAAGAGGGAAGCGCAAGGCATGCGCTAGAGTCCAAGTTCTTCAAGTGAATAATATTAAGGAAGATAAATCTATTTTTTCCAAGGGGGATGAATGAGATATGTTTGGGGGAATTTAGGACCCCGCACAACCATTGGACCTAGAGAAGGAGCACGGGTGTTAAACCCTTGAGTCCTTTGGACTTCGATGCTTCGACAATTTTCAGTTTTTTGTTATAAAGGAGGAATAATCCTCGAAGGTCTGAATCCCTTGAGTGAATCTACATTTTAGATCATAGGAAGAAGTACGATCTATCAGATCCCCGAGTGGTTCGACAATTCTGCACTCCGAGAAAAGTTAGTAGTTGTTTTCACAAAGTGAAAATTCTCTGAAGTGTCGAAGTCTGAAGTAAATCTGGATCATTGGTTGATGGGGACACATGCCCACAGATTAAAAAGTGTTCAGGAGTCTGACTATCTGGAGGAATGTGATTCAAAGTTACTTTTGCGAGAAAAGGCATGATGTCCCGAAGCCCAAAGTTAATCCAGGACATTCATATCGGGCACACATGGAACATGGATCTCTGCCTTTCTCCTGTTCGACGTTTAACATTTTGAGATTCTAGTAGTGATTAGGAGAAAGAACTTCTAAATCCTAGAGTTTTAGATTTGATCACATCCATTAGTTGTTGGAGGAGCAATATTTGTCAATCTCTTCCCTTTGCTAATTCGACTTTCAACAATTCAGAAGGAAGTGTTGGTTAAAGTTAGAAAATTCATGAAGCCTGAAGTCCAGAGCAAGCAAAAACCATTGATACGAGGAAAAGTTCAGTCATCTGATCTGAGAATTTGGCCTTCACGAGTTGACAGGGATTGCATGTTGAAGTAGAGAAAACTTGTGAAGCTGGGAGACCATAATTCCTATGAACTGTAGATATTTGCAAAGGGTGTAGACCCTTGATGCTGAGAACTATTTAGGAGTTCATGAGTTCGATGTTCGAAGGAATTGGAGTGTTTTGGTGTTAAAACCTCCAAATCTTGAAGCTCCAGAGTGTCGTATTTCCCCTCATTTAAAAACATTATCCCAAGGTTTGAGGCTTGAGGTCATGTGAACGACTCTGTTGTTCAAGGAGACCCTCGCGAACATGGATTTTTTCACAGGAGAAAAGAGGAAATGGCCTATGGAAATAGTGTTGGGGGTTATGTGGGGACCCGAGAGCCACTTCAGCTCCTATGAAACATGATCCTTAGACTGAGAGGTTGTGCGAACCCCTAGGAGTGGTGGGGTTTTGATCCATTAGGAAAGGCTATGCCATGGTCCCAATCACACCTATCCAGTTCACATGGCATAGGAAAGACTATGCTACAAGTACCAATCACACCTAGCCACTTCACATGGAGTAGGGAAAACTTGTACCAAGCTACTCATTACTCCCTGATCACTCACTTCACATGACTGATTTGGGAAACCCTTGGCCAAAGGGAGAGTATATTCCCACTATAGGAGAAACATAACAATTCCCTCTCAATGAGGGTGGACATTCTGCATCATGCCAAGCTTGTCTATGAAGTACTCATACTTCACTCTATACAGAGGCTTGCTAGGAATGTATGCTATCTTATTATCTGTGGATATGTACTAGAGATTCACTGCTCCTTTTTGCACCATGTCTCAGATGAAATGGTATTTGATCTCTATATGCTTTGAATTGTCATGAAATATTGGATTCTATGAAATATTTACACAACTTTGATTATCACAATATATCAAAGTTGGCTCCAACTCTAGATTAGATAACCTTGCAAGCAACTTCTAAAGCCACACTAATGCACAGCTTACAACACTGCCTGCTATATATTATGGCTCTATTATACCAAGCTCCACTAAAATATGTTTTCTTCTCAACCATGATATCATACTTGATCCCAAACTGAAGCAACATATTGATGTTCTTTTCCTGTCCACTACACTCCCCTCCCAATTAGAGTCTATATAACATTGCAACTTTACTTTACCTTCCAAGACATATTTAAGTCCATATCCAACTGTACCATCCATATACCTCAACACATGCTTTGCTACTACCAAATGTACCTGTCTAGGCTCAACCATGTACTGACTCAATGTGTTCACTGCAGAACATATATCTGACTTGGTGTTAACTATGTACATCCAGGATCCGATTTGTTGTCTGTACATCGTGATCAACCAAATTTGAAGAAGAATCACTTAATAGATTCACATTCATAACCATAGGTGTGGCCATGGACTTGCATTCCATCATCCCAGATCTCTATAGGATCTCAATTGTATACTTTCCTTGGATAAGGAATATTTCATTTGGTCTCTGCCACACTTCTAATCCCAAGAAATAGTGCATTAAAACAAGATCCTTCATTTCTAACTCTGAAGTGTGTTCCCTATTGCACCCATCTATGAGCTTCTCATCCCTTGTAAGAAACCGTTCATCCACATATAGTACCAATATCAATGGGCAATGTGAATGGAAAAAACCTAGCCAACTTTTCATAAAGAGAATCTTTCTGATAATACAATAGAACCATGAATAAGCTCTATTCACAAGAGAAAAAATGATAATGAAGAAACCCTGATATAATAACTTATCTATTATCCTTTTCAAACCCTAACAAGGGTAGTTGATCCACCACACAATACTAGCACAACTCTTCTAGAGATAGAGCATAAGAGAAATCACCAAGAGTCACTAAGAAACCACAACAGATGCATCTTCTTCTTGCCTCAGATTTGTGCCTTCTTCTTGAGTGACATATATGTGTGAGTGAGTGATCAAATGAGAAAGGAGACACTTTATTTATAGTATTCAAGTCACTTAGCTAGGGTTGAATTCTATTCCTAGAATTGCTTTTTCACTTTATTCTTTTCCTGTGGGCCAAATTCTCTTCCTGGAAATTATATTTCCACTTTATTCTTTTTCTATGGGCCGAATTATCTTCCGGGGTGTTCTTCAATTGTTCATTGGTCTTCCTTTGACTTCTTGTAATATTCTTCTTCTCCGAGAAAATTTTTCCAGGAGGGAATACCTCTCGCTGCTACCAAAACATCAAGACTCCCTCTTAGCTAGGGATGCACTCTTCTATGATGTTCTCTTTTAGTAGTCCTAATCACACCCATCCATTTCACATGGCATGGGAAAGAATACCTCCATAGTCACAAGACTACACCACAAGTATATATGATGTTTCTCCTCTCCTAGTAGTCCCAATCACACCCATCCACTTCACATGTTATGGGAAAAACTACAACCATAGCTCCATTCACACCTAGCCACTCCAAATGTCTTAGGAAATGCTACACCATGGTCCCAATCAAAGATATCCATTTCACATGGCATAGGAAAGACCACGCTACAAGTCCCAATCACACCTAGCCACTTCACATGGCATAGGAAAGACTTGTACCAAGCTACTCATTACTCCATGATCATTCACTTCACATGACTGATCTGGGAGACCCTTGGTCAAAAGAAGAGTATATTCCCGTTGTAGGAGAAATATCACAACTCCCTCTCAACGATGGTGGACATTCTACATCACACCAAGCTTGTCTCTAAAGTACTCATACTTCACTCTATACATAAGATTTCTGAGAATGTTTATTATCTTCTCATCTGTGGTTATGTATCAAAGCTCCACTACTCCTTTTTGCACCATGTCTTATATGAAATGGTATTTGATCTCTATATTATTTGACTTTTCATGAAATAATGGATTATATGAAATCTTTACACAACTTTGATTATCACAATATATCAAAGTTTTCTCCAATTCTAGATCAAATAACCTTGCAAGAAACTTCTGAAGCCACACTGCTTCATGGGTTGCAACACTGGATGCTATATATTATGGCTCTATTGTACTGAGTGCCACTCACATCTTTTTTTTGCTCAGCTATGAGATCATACCTAATTCCAAAATGAAGCAACACCCTAATGTGCTTTTCTTGTCCACTACACTCCCCGCTCAATCAGAGTCTGTATAACCTTGCAGCTTTAATTTACCATCAAAGACATATATTCTTCCATATCCAACCGTACCATGCAGGTGCCTAAACACATTCTTTTCTACTACAAAATGTACATGTCTAGGCTCAACCATGTACTAACTCAATGTGTTCACTGCAAAGCATATATCTGACTTGGTGTTAATTGGTACATCAAGGATCTGATCAAATATATGTACATCGTGGGATCAACCAAATCTGAAGAATAATCACTCAAGAGATTCATATTTGTAACCATAGGTGTGGCAAAGGACTTGCATTCCATCATCTCGAATCTTTGTAGGATCTCAATTGTATACTTTCCTTGGCTAATTAATATTTCATCTAGTCTTTTCCACACCTCTAATCCCAATAAATAGTGCATCAAATCGAGATCCTTCATTTCAAACTCTTAAGTGAGTTCCCTCTTGCACCCATCTATGAGATTCTCATCCCCTGTCAGAAAAATGTCATCCACATATGGTACCAATATCAATGGGAAACCATCTTCAACCTTGTAGTAAAGGTTGGGATATGCATCACTTTTGGTAAACCCAAAGATCATCATATAACTATCTATTCTTTCATACCATGCCTTGGGTGCCTACTTAATCCCATATAAATATTTCTTCAATTTACGAACATGGGACTCCTTCCCATGGATCAAAAAACCCCATGGCTTCTCTATGTACACTTCTTCTTCAATTACACCATTCAAGAAAGCATTCTTGACATCCATCTAGTGTAATTTCCATCCCATAACATAAGCAATAGAAATAATATATCTAATGGAAGTGTACCTTTTTACTGGAGCAAATGTATCATCATAATATTCTCCATCTTTCTAGGAGAATCCTCTAGCCACAAATGCATATTTGTACTTATCTATACTTCCATTTGCATCATGCTTGATCTTGTAGATCCATTTGCAATTCACCACTGACTTCCCTTTTGGTCTCATAACCACTTACCACACATCATTTTGCAAGATGGATTGGTATTCTTCCATCATGGCATCCTTCCACACTTGCTTCTTTGCAACTTCTTCATAAGTGGAAGGTTCTGAATCAATGATCTTACTCATCAACGCCACATAGATGTACAAATTGTGTGGTTTCTCTCTCTCTTTGAAAGAGCCACTGGGAGCTACATGTTTTCTTGCCTCCCACAAAGTTCTCCAAAGCCATGTTGGTCTCTTCTTGGTAACTGTAACTTCTCAGGGTGGATCTAAAGGTATCCATGCCTCTACTGTCTCATTATGATCTTCTGGAATATGTTATTCTGGAGTAGAGTCAATCATTACTCCATCCCTTGGAGCCTATTTATCATCTATGTCCTCATCCATGTGAGACTCTATATTTCCTTAATGTTTCTTCTTCATCAAAGGTAACATCCCTGCTAATATAAATATGTCTCTATTTGAGGATGTATATTCTATAAGCCTTCAAAGTATCACTGTATCCAACAAAGATTCCCTTCTTTACTAAAGGTTCTAGATTCTTTCTCTTTTCCTTGGTAACATGTATGTACATTGGGCATATAAATATCCTCAAGTGGTTGAATTATTTCTTTCTAGTTATCAATCTTGTTTCTTCTTATGTACAGTCTAACCATAGCTTGTCAAATTTGGGAAATTTCCTTGCACAAAATTCCTTGAACAAATTCATCCCAATAAGAAGGAAAACCATTTATATGTGTAGTCTTAATATTTGAATCTCCAATAGCTTCTAGTTGATCCTTGATCTGAGACATCCTCATGAAGTAGGTAGAAACTATATCTGACTTGTTCATCATCACGTTTTTGAGTTGATGCCTTAGTGTTATCTTCTTTCTTGTGTTCTTTCTTTCATATAGTATTTTTAATGCTTCAAACATCTCCTTTGGTGTCTTCAATTCTAATACATTTGGAATCAAGTGATCCTTGATTGAATTTGTCAATATCCTCTTGACCTTGATCTCATTCTTCTTGTACTTTTCCTTGGCATCTTTTTCTTCTAGTTATGGGAGAACTAGCTTGACATGATCCAAGAGCTCATTGTCTTCTAGAATTATAAGAACTCTATGCTTCCATGATCTGAAATTGTCTTCTCCATCCAACCTATCTTCAACTCTCATACTAGTAATCATTTTTGCTGGTAGAAACCATAGGCCCAAAATTTCAACTTTCTTAAAAATTCAATGCTAGGGTTTTGGGATATGCTCTAGGGTTAGGGGAGTTTCTCTATGGTGGATTTAGTCCCAACTAATTTTAAATAAGTTTTAAATGAGATTGAAAAGAGAAAAATGTGCAGCGGAAGATCCCAAGTTACGATCTTCCTTCCAATGATTAGACTATTCTGAAGGTAACCAAATATGATACCATGTTAGATTTTATTAAATTTCTTAGAGAAATAGATTTACCAGAGTAGTTAGATATTATTTTATATTTAACCACCATATACTGAAAATACAAGTAGGATAAATAAGCATAGTAAGACATAAATATTTATCTTGGGAAAACCCCAAACCCAGGGAAAAACCCAACCAACTTTTCTTAGAGAGAATCTTTTTGATAATACAATACAACCATGAACAAGCTCTATTCACAAGACAAAAACCACTAATGAAGAACCATGATATAATGTCTTGTCTCTTATCCTTGTCAAACCCTAGTGAGGGTAGTTGAGCCACCACATAATACTAGCACAACTCTTCTAGAGATAACACACAAGAGAAATCACCAAGAGTCACCAATAAACCCTAGTTGTTGCAGTAGCTGCGTCTTCTTCTTGCCTCAGACTTGCACCTTTTCTTGAGTGAGATAGTTATAAGAGTGAGTGATTAAATAAGAAAGGATTCACTTTATTTATAGTCTTCAAGTCACTTAGTTGGGGCTAACTTCTCTTCCTGGAATTATATTTTCACTTTATTCTTTTCCTGTGGGCGGACTTCTTATTTTCCGGTGGGCTGACTTCTCTTCCAGGGTGTTCTTCAACTATTCAATGGTGTTTCTTTGAATTCTTGGAATCTTATTATTCTCTAAGAAAAGTTTTCCAGGAGAGAATACCTCCCACTGCTACCAAAACATCAACATAAATATAGTGCATAGTTTTTTTTTTGTTTTACACAAAATAATGTTAATAAAATTTTTTTGGATAAAAACACCCCCTTAGATATATGCAATAGGGATTATTCTCTAACATACACTATATCAAATATTTCTTTCATGATTTAAGAAATAGAATGAGCAATAAATGTCCTCAATAAAAACCACATATTTAGTGGCCTTGATGAGAAATTTATTTTTCTTTGTGTTTGTATCGACCTTAGGAATCTCCAAATTATAGTCATCTTAGCCTACATAATAAGTAATAGGTGAAACCATGATATATTTTCATGTTCCTAGAGAACTATATTGCATGTATTATCTCTTCATGGATTTAATAGTGCTTTGATAGAATTATCCCCTTCCAACAAAGGCCTCGAGATCCATGACATTTTTTTTGTTTTCTAATGATATATACAACAAGCATGACTCCCACGGTCAACCATGAATGTGATATGTTCAATATATGAATCTAAGTTGTAATGCTCACTTATCATATGGATACATATAACAAATCCTCTCTTATATGGGTGTCCACAAAATGTTTGATTTTGACATTGCATCTAAAGATTCACATTGTCATTTAAAACACTTTGAAACGCCTCCAAAGAAAAAAAATATGACTTGGTGTTTATGATTTTTATTTCTTCATTTTTTATTTGTATTATACATATAAACCATAAGAAGGTTACATTTAAAATTATAGAGTGTGATTATTATTATTTTCTATTGAAATCACAGCTTATTTGTTTTGTGGTTTGTTAACTTTTAACATTGTAAAACATTGGAAGGGAAATACTTTATTTGTAATATTTTTCATTTTGAAATGTATACTTAGTTTACACATGTCAATTGAAGTACAAATATTTTTGCAAATTTTCATCATGAAAGAGTTGGATGAAAATATACCCGTCAACTTGAAATGAAGAGGAACCCTTCAAATTTGATCACCAGACATGACTCTGTTATGATCCAACACCTTGAGAATGATAAAAAGTCAATGAATAACAGTACACTTCGAGGGGGAAACCTCCTTTTACAATTTATTCAATATACAATATGGGATGAAATGATCCTAAGGGTAGGTATCCTTGGTGTGAGTGTGTGTATGTGTAGGGTACAATTATAATGAAGGGGTACAATGAAGGGTTCTAGCCTACATAGAAATATAACATTAGAAATGTAATAATTCAATATCTAGGGATTAATAAGGGTTTTATACATAAAATGGGGCTTTGTCTAGGGATTAGCATTCCCCTCTACTTCAAACAAGTGTTTTCCTCAACACTTCATTAGTTGTGAGTGTTTTTGCATGAAAAAATCATCTTCCCATGTCACCTCTTCCATTGGTAGGTTATTCCATTTGAAGAGGTACCCAACAATTTCTTGATTTCACCACTGCTTAATCCTTATTTCAAGGATTGTTTCTAGTTATAGTATGATTTTCACTTCTCCATTAATCTCTGGTAAAATAGTTTGGACAGGGATCTTGTTAGAGCAATATTTTCCTCACCCTATGCAATCTTGTAGAGAGGGCCTTATTCCCTTCTCCCATGTAGACTTACTTTCCCTGATTGATAAATGCAGAGACAAAAATAAATATTTTTCCACTTGTACACACCTTGCAAGCTATACAACAAGCGTATGCACTGGTTACTCCACTACAACCCGCGTACATAAGGATTTGTGCCAGAAAATCAAAATTAAATGCCAGGTTTCCATGTCATGACAGGAGATCTCTAATCCTTGGCCTTCCATATACTGGAAACATTCCGATTGGGCCCTTCAGTTTCATCTTGAAGGCTATAAAGAAGCCAATTCCGAGCTATGGAAAATAATAGAGAATTCAACTTTGAGAGAAAAGTTACTATGGAGAAATTATTTACTTCATATTGAGTCTCCATCCCTTTGTCCTTTAAGTCTGAACACATTGTTTAGCTCCCAAGCTCTTTCCTTATTGATGGAGATCCTCTTTTGTATCCCTTATATGATATTTCATTTGGTGGAGGATTGAAGTGGTGGAGGCCTTTTCGCACATGGGCAGACCTAGGGTTCAATGCTACAACAACACACCAACAAAACCCTAACTACTGGCCCTTTCGGCAACACCTGCAAAGCAGATGAAGTCTCACCCGAGGTAGAGGCAGGGGTGGTTACGAGACTCATGTGTCTGCAACCTTAACTGGGACACATATATGTGATTATGATACTTAATAGATCACTTAGCACCGTCAGATTCTCAATATGTAATCAATACCTACTTCATTGATAAAGCAGAGCTTCACAACATTCACATTGATCTAATGTAGTTAAGTACTTAGCACAAACAAATGGATCAAATCTAGCAGAAGCAAGCACTAAGAACATTCATAGAAGTCAAATCTAACATTTTTACACATCATTAGCACAAAGCATGAACAAATTTATCTATCTCTATCAAAGAACTTAGCAAGAGAGTCATAAAAACATTAAGACAAGCACAAAGCATAACAACACAGTGTTTACGTGGTTCACCCCCACCCTAGGGCTATGTCCACCAAATATTCTTCTTTATTATCTTCAATCATTCGGTTACAAGAACAGAGCCTCAAAAACCTTACTCTGCACATGACAAAAGATCTGTGCATCCTGCTAGATCCTTCTTCCTTGCATTACAACACTAAGCCTTCCATAATCTACTACAAGGATCTACACTTAGCTCTGCAAGTCTCTTGCAGTCATGCATAGAGCACTTACAAACTCTACTTGCACTTAGCATACATTCACATCACATAGATGCACCACCACTTCTATCTAGCCTAAGCATTTATTCATATATACAAAATAGGCTTAAACATGGGTAAACCCATGGGCCGATATCCCATTCCCATTACATATTCCCACACCCAAAAAAGGACCCAAAAAGGGGCCAAGATTTTGCGATCTCTGCTTTGCCTTGCGCTCCTCCTTTGACAAGCTGTCAAAGTCCAAAAATAGGTCAAACTTGACCAGATATACACAAAACCTGGTCAAGGGCCAATAGGCCCCCAACACTCACTTGTGAGTCATCCTGAGTCACTTTGATGTGGGAACTTCTGCTTCAAACGCTTCGAGCTTGGCTCGAACTTCTTCGACTTGTTGTTGTGATACACAGTCTTTTTCATCAAATTATTGAATGAATGCATCATTCATAGGTCCTTCCAGGCGTTGTTCTACCACAGTGCTAACCTGCCCCAACTATGCTCCCTAGCCTTCTACCTCTTTAAACAACTGATAGGCCTTATCTTGTACCAATTGGAGTTTCTGAGTTATCTCCATAACTATGCTCTCGATATTATGGATTTGTTGTTGGGCAGTTCATTGTTCTTAATATCTCTTCATTCTCTCCACAACTGACAAAGACTTCAGCTATGCCTGTAGTGTTTCTGTGTGCTACTTCACTTCCTAGAGCTACGACTCTAGTGCCTACAAATTTGGGTTATCGGTAAGTTTCTCATACGTCTGAGCACTGTGGTCAATGAATTTCTTGCATTCTAAGGTAAGGGCCTTCATTCTGTAAACTGTGTTGCAAGTAGTGGCTTTGCATTGGTCCCTTATGTCCTGTGGAGTCTCGGGCACAATGTGTAGTTCTAAATTTACAATGCATTGTTGTAGTTGCTGGATCACTTCTTCAAGTTGCACTACTTGCTTCATGGCTTGATCCTCTGCCTTTAGTTCTACAACATCCATAGAGAGAAGCACTCTGTTGACCATTTCTTTTACTTCGAGTTGCTCCATGAGAAACTGTTCCTTGTCTTTCTGCAGTTGGGTTTTTTCTTCGTCGAACTTTTCCTATAGAGAAAGCTTCTCCCGTTCTGCAGTACTGCGTTTCTCTACAAGGACTTCTTGTACTTGTGTCAAAGCCTAGGTGGCTTGCACTATTTATTCTTATGCTTGTCGAAGGTGAGCTTCGACTGTGTCAGCTATTCGGTGGAGTTGAGCTGGATCATCTCCTAGTTATGGTGTTCCTGATAGCAGAGGCAGAGTGGAGACTGTGTGGCTCGACTATAGTGCTTGCTATACTCCTTGGAGATCAATCTATATTCTATTGTACATCGCTTCCTGCTTAGCCTCTCGTTTCTCTTCTATCTCCAGCAAAGCATCATTCAGGGCCGCTATAATGAAATTGAAGTCATATGAGGTGAGGATAGTCTACATTTTTGTCATAAAAGATTTTGATTTCTTCCAGGAGGAAGGCTTTTTGGGGGAAACCTTCCTTTTCTTCAAGGGGTCTTTCTCATATCTAGGTAGTGTAACCTCTCCTTTATTCTATTCAACTTCAGTTCCATCTATCTCTCTGCCATCACCTCCTTTCTCTAGTGAGATGGAAGCAATCTTCATGGATGCACTGTCTAAATCTTGAACCTCTTCAGTTTTCTTCATCCTGCTAGGTCTAGGTGTATTCTGCACAGTTTCTGGACTATCTATATCGGATATCTCTATAGGGTCTGGTAGAATGAGGAGGTCCGCCGAAAAGTCCTTGGTGATCTCCTCCTAGTCCTCCTCCATTATCTTGTAATAGGACTGAAGTTGTTTCTTGTGCTCATCAGCGCCCGCTGTGATGTAAATGAAATGGAAGTCCGCGCTGAATTTCATCAAAGGCCGGAACCAGTGTAAAGTATTCAACATCATGTGAGGATCGGACTATATATCTACCTTCAAATGGTTTTAGTGTGCGTGAAATACAGCATTGGACTGCCACTGTTTATTTATGTCGCTTGAATACCATAGTGTGATGAACTTCACAACCACTGGTTCAAAGGGCTCGATGTCCGGGAAGGTTGCACCTTCCGACATCTCCCAGGCAATGAAAGAAATCAGGATCAATAGCCAGCTGAAGTGGAATTCGTACCCTTGATCTTGTGCTTCTTTGCAGTCAATTTCTAATTGGTTCACT
The DNA here is from genome assembly GCA_032191745.1 of Picea mariana. NCBI lineage: Eukaryota > Viridiplantae > Streptophyta > Pinopsida > Pinales > Pinaceae > Picea > Picea mariana. The sequence continues at coordinate 186,421 of JASDQU010107384.1, forward strand.
AGGTACTTCACCCAATTCATTTGTAGGCCCTTTGCGCACTTCCCTGCAAGGTCGACTACAAAACCAATCACTTGGGTGGGTCGATTCTTGCATACTAACTTCCTTGCAATCACCTGACAGATGAGGCACACTGTGCCACTCTAGATATAAGCTACCTTGTAGCCTCACGTGCCCTTCTCGACATCACCGTAGGTGTCCTTGATCCTTTGAGCTAGAGCGTGATCCATTGTTTTTCCTGGATAGAAATCCTGTGGGTTAGGGCCTTGCATACTTAGCCCTATGATCCAATTTATCAATGTCATCCACTTTTATGCGATGGTTAAACCATAGATAACCTCCATGGTAACAAGACAACAACAATTTGACACATGCATTCACCTCCTGATGTCATATGAAGTGTAGAATCTTCATAACTTTCAACAGGGTGGACTATGCGATGTTATGGGTCCATGATTGAGGGACGATCTTCAAATTATTTCCCTTTGTTCTGGTAAGGTACTTATGTGGGGCAAGCATATTGTAAACTTTCCAGTCACTGAGGTTGAAGTCACTAAACTTCAATGCTGCAATCTTATCTTGGTCCGCGTGAACTGTGGGTATCCCCTTCGGGAGGTACACAGTGACCAAGGCATACTCAAAATCTCTAGGTATGTTGTCGCGGTTTACAACACCACTCAAAGGTGGTATATAAGTAGGTAATATGCTCAGAATCAACTTAGCATTCATGAGATAATACCTGTGCTTAGTTTTCTTCTCATCTGATGGCTGGGATGGTTCAGCTCAAGAAATTGACAGAGAGGTTGGCACTCCTCTCGTGGATTATGCTTGTACACCTGTGGATAATCCTCTCTCTGACATGACTCTTTAAGTCATCAGGTCGATCAAAACTTCCTCAAAAACTCTTTCTGCAATGCTCAACTCATTCGACATACACGCTCGGGGTTAACAACATCAGGTTCGGGTGGGTAACAAGAGAGAGAGAAGAAGCATGATGATCATGGTATAAACTCAACATAGTATGTGAGCTCAAATTCTCAATTGGAAAAAATGTGCTCAGTGCGTGGCGTGGTGGGATAAATAGGTAACTCGACAACGGGTTGCTTGAAATGGGTATGAGGTCTTCATTAACTCGAATATGTCTATTATGGCACAGTCTCAATGGTTGGATGGCGAGCTATCTGGCCATAAATGGTTTTCTATCCATTCACAGAATTTATCTGATAGTTATAATGTTCCCCAACGACTATATTGCTTCACCACGGCGAAGTGCCATGTGTCGCTTTTCTGATATCCCAACGAAGCTCCAATTTTGCAAATTTTTCTTCTGTGAGGTTCCCTTTGGGACTTTTTGTAACTTTTCAATCTTAGCCCTCTTACTTAGTTTTCTAGCCTACTTTCCAGTGAGCTTTGTCTCAGTATTCCTTTTTCCATTCCGATTCTTATCTTCTTTTAACATAGTTACTTTGCGATGCTGAAATTCTTTCCTAGGATTTATGGTAGTACCTCTTTTTTGTCTGGGATAAGTACTTTAGTCTTCTGTTGGTATTCTAATGTCCTTCCAGCTTCAACATCTGGGCCTTTAGTGTTAATTAGCTTTGATCTATTCTCTTGTTCTGCAATCAAGTGTGCGATCCTTCTAGTCATGAATTCTTTTAACTCCTACTTCTGTTGTTCTAACACTGCTTCTTCTTCTTTCCTTCTTTCCTAGTCTCTTTCAATCCAAGGGCTGGCTAGTAACATGGTAAACAGGGTGCTGTCTTCAATAAATTTAATAATCTCAAAATATTCTTCTGTCAAAGTTCCATTGGCATTCTCAAAATATTCTTACATGCACAAAGCCACAAAGCCAACCCCGCATAGTACATGAGATCTGTGCACACCTCGCTAGTTCCTCCCTCCCCGAGTTAGGTCCAAGCACAAAGCCTTACACAATTTGTGCACAAAGCACTTACAAAATGCTTGCACTTAGTTATGCAAGCCTTAACACATCTTCTTTCACATAGCTGACATTAGCACTAAGCCATCGACCTACTAAATCTACTTCTTACATCGCCCAGCTATCTATTTATACATTACAAAAGGGGCCTAAACATGGGTAAATCCATGGGCTGACATCCCATACCCGTTACATAAACCCGAAAACCCAAAAATCACACAAAAGGGGGTGAGATCCCGCATTCTCTACTTCGCCTGGGTGCTCCATCTTTGACCAGCCTGTCAAAGTCCCAAAAATGGTCAAACATGACTAGTGTTTCCTCAAAACCTGGTCAAGGGCCAACAAGAAATCTTCCTTAGATGAGAATATCCTCTCTAGAGAATATTCCCCTACAAAATAGGATGTTCCTCTTTGGTTTAGAGTCAGCTACACTTAGTTAGACTAGTGGAAGTCATGATTCAGTTAACTGATGATTACATGGATCAATTAACTAGGACTAGGTGGTAGTTCACTCCTTTGACTATTAGTGAGTGTCTATATCTCTCTATATCACTACTGTGGCGCATTATTTACTCATGTATACATCCATGACATGTTACATGAATTTCTCTCATTTGATATCTCTTCTAGCTCGTGTTGAATTGGTGTGGATATAACTTGCATATTTTTCCATTTTCTCACATGTTGACCAAAACTTTGACTTGGCAGACTCTTGATATGATCCGATAGGTGGATGAGCATAGAATGCTGATTTGGAATCATCTCCAAGTCATGATCTCAACCTGGAATGCACACAACCATGTGGAACTACAATTCTATTACAAAAACAATTGAGTGGATACAAAAATATATCTAAGTTTCTACAAAATATATGATTCTCTAGAGACTTATTAAAATTATTTAAACTAAATTTCAAAAGGAATAATAGAAATATGATTAGAATGAACAATTTACATTGGATATTCCTTAATATACAAATTTTGTAGCTGAGAAGGATAATAATGGGAAAATGGGTAGAATAGAGTGTAAGATACCTCATAAGTATAGGTTTTGGAGAGAAACTTATAATAGGAAAGTAAACAAAAATAATATTGTTTGAGGACCTAACATCTCTGGCCCCACATAGAAGATGTTTCATGCCCTCATGCAACAAAAATGTACTCAGCTCCTCCAACAAAAATTCGAAATTGGTGACCCTTGTATCTTATACTCTCTTTGTGGCATCAATCAAGATATTCATCCCAGAATATGAGGCTTGTATCTTACTTTTAGTTTCATTCAAATTTATCTTCATTATTGTGTTACTGATTTTTCCTTACCTATTGTGAATGTACAATTTTTTTTCTTTCCTAACCATTTATTTATTTTGTGCCTCCAACTATTTCTTATCTTTATGTAGCTAAGCAATGTTTATATTCAATACTTCATTTTCATCCTTATTGTTCTTGTTAAGGAGTTCCAACTCCTTGATTTCTTTCAACCTCTTAATTTTTCCAACTCATTTTTCCTTCAGAGATGTGGGTGTTGGATCTATCATTTCCTCCCTTTCAACCTCAATGGCCATGTGTACCTCATAATGAGTCATAGGATGATCAAATTCTTTAACTACCTCATCAATATCATAATTTGAAAAATCATCCTTGTTTTCGGAAATTGGAGGGGGACTAAGAATCAATTTGATCCTGGGCTTCTTACTCAAATTCTTCCTCTATAGACTTCTATGTTGTTCTTTATCAGAGTCCTCAAGCTCAATAACCTCTTTATCCTGGATTTTTATATTGTAGTTTTTCTCTATAGTTAGACTCTTCATCACACTCCTAGTATTTTGATGCATAATGGCCTCGATTTTCCACTTCTTTCTTTGTATGACATCATTTATTTTCTTAGATTCTCAAGATTTTTAATTTTTATCCCCTATTTCCACTTCTAAATTCAAACCTTTGGTCTCAAATTTGTCAATTTTTTCTATTGTTTTTCCTCGGGTTCATCCTCTAGCCTTTATAGGTTCAGATATCACCCTGACCTCCTTCTCTATCGTTTGTCTTGTATTCTTCTTCTTATTTATTGTCTCGGGATCTAGTTCATTATTCTTCTTTGTTTCTGGCTCTAAATTCTCCATATTAAGAACCTCGGGCTCTAGTTCCAGGATTCTCAATTCAGGAACTTTCAAATCTACTTCAGACACCCTAGCTTTAGCACCCTTCCATTTCTAACCTTTGAATTGTTGCTTCAAAGTTTCCTTTATGAAACAATTTATTACCAAGAATTCCACCCATTTATCATTTTTTCCTACAATCTAGCCTTGAATAATATTTTTACCAACCAAAAATGAAATAGGATCCTCTCCAAACTCCTAGGGTTATGCTAGATGGTTGATTCCATATGCTTTAAACTATTCAATAAGTAAAATGACATATCTATTGCGTGCCCTTTAATGAAATGCATCAGTAATCAAAGGTGATAATAAAACACGAGACCATGCCTTCCTTCGTAGGTCATATATTTATGGAGTATAAACAATATATCCCCCATTTCTTTATGAATGTTGACATGGGAATACCTTTATTCCAATTCTCCTCCTGCACAGTATCCTCAAGGAATTCCTTCCAAAATTTCCCCTTTATCTTATGGTTCTTAAACCATCTCTCTCCACTATGTGGTATTTGTGCAGCTCATGCAATGAAGGATTCATATAGTTATAAATAGAGGTCATCAATTCAATATTTTATACCTTCAAATGACTCAACAAAGGCTTTCATCACTTGTTTATCATACCCCTAAAACTTCTAAATAAAAGGAAACCATCTGACCTTTTGAAATCATCTCTAACATTTCAGATAGGAATCAAGGATTTCAATGTTGACTAGTTCATGCCTTACAATAGGTCCCATATTAAATCTACAAATTTAGAGAGAGTTAGGCCTCAAAGTGTACTCTTGTCATAGTGAAGAGTAAAATAGTAGCAATGATATGATGAATTTCGAATGAATTAAAAAAAACGCAAGAGAGTTTTAAGCTATGATGAGGTCTGTAATTCGAATGATGAAAATGGTCATGGAACTTTTCAAGACATCATTCAAAGTTATGACGACACTTATGCATGATTGGATCAGAGTCTTTGGAATTATCTATCCTATCAATACCTTAAATAATGCATGTCAAAATAGGATTTCAACATGTGTATATAATCATATTTTTTAGGATTAATATATATGAGCACAAAAAACATCTTAAGATATGGTTTTTAGAGGTATAAAATGATATAAATGACATAGGATTAGGAAAGTGTGGTAGGAAGATAGGATAAATCATTAGGAAGGAAATATTGTGACATATATCAGTGATTTTCTCTTCCATCCTCACACATCTCTTCTTTGTTGGATCTCAAGGGTTTATGTGAATAGACTCATCCACCATGTCTAGGGTTCTATGACTTTCTTCTTAAGACAATTTTTGGATCTTACAACTTTCCACAAATACCCTAAAAGAAATTGTTATGATATAAACATGTTCTATAAACCATCGTGGATATTCCATTGGAATAATTAGTCCTAATATATATTAAACTAATATGAAATCTTAGACTATGTAGACTAATTTTCCTTAGATCCTAGATTAATTAATTACTAGTTTTGTTTCAATTTATGAAAATAAATGAATACGAAAATGAAAGAAAAAGAAAAAATATACACACCATCCACACAATTTAAAAAAATATGTATCCTGGGAAATCCAATATGGGATAAAACCTAGCTAGAAGGTGACACCTATGCTCTTCTCTGTTTTCTTCAGTTATGGAAAACAATTACAAAGAAAGAGGCACCCTTGAACTTATTTCTCTTACCGATACCTTTTTAAATTAATAAGGACACATAAAAGAAAATATTTTATGACATGCACATCAATAACCATCAAGCATGGATGTTCTAAAGATTCAATTAAATGATAAATAAATACACAGCGGAATACATTCATATAAAGATAAATAATACCATAGTAGAGAGAAMTTATCTTTATAAAATAAGACACCAATTGGTTGCAGACCAAGGACGTTCCACCCAACCGTAGACACTACTGCTTCAACTCAATAACAATGTCACTCCTGAACCAGGGCTATGAATACACAAGGACGGTTCCATAGTGTTACTTGGGTTCAGAATCTCAATGMTGGAACTCTCAGGACTCACAGTTGTGAACAAAGATGGACATAGGCCAATGCATCTTAGACATGCAGGCCGCAAGTCATGGATGGATTACACCAACAACCACTACAGCCAACAATACCATGGATACTCTTCGGCAGTTTGTTTCCCTTTCCCAAGCCAAGACACAGATGAGGATGGATCGATGAGTGATAGGTGAGGATGGGATGAATGAACGAGTGAGAAAGTGAATGAACACATGAACCAATGAGAAAGTGGATGAGAGAGAATAAGTGAATGAGGGAGCGAACGAGAAATCAACCAACCCCCAACAACAAACCAAGGGCGGGTTTAAGCATTTTGTGGGGAATCAATAACCTCTTGGCCTCCCCCAAGAGCTCACATAATTGATCCCCTCCCTTAGACAAAATGGTAATTAAAATAGGAAATAAGCATTCATCCTCTCAATTCCCCTCTCTTGTGGAATCATAGCCCCCTATAACTCTAGTCCTTGTCTGTATAGCAGCCAATGATGTATTTATTATTAATAGTGATCAAAACATTACATTTCTTGGGTACTCTGGCCTCTCAACATTGTAACAATACATGATCTAAAATGGGGGTTCAAAACCTGGGGTGTTACAATGTGGCATCCACTCGTACCATGGTGGTCAACAATGTAGGTCAACATGCATTTTACACACCGTTGAAAATATCTTGGAGTGTAGAACAACATCAAGGATGTGGGTGTAAAATTTAATCATTGTAACATCTAAAAATATCATTTTATGCCTCTAGATGGCTCAAAAGGGTTTCAGACCCTAATTTTCCAAAATGGAACCAGACACTAAAATGACCTTGCATGTAGATTCCTCCAATTCTTTTCACCCAAAAAGTACCAGGATAGATGAAAATTTGTATGATGATCCAAAATCAATCACATTCCAATTCCATGTTAAGTATTAAAGGAACTACACATATCCCTCAAAAAATATAAAGTACCTATCTCAAGAATATATATGTTTTTTAATTTCAGTTACTTTATCTCTCTCTGTCTCTTTATATAAAGTTGGTATAAATTATGTTACTTAAGGTGGACATTGAAATATTTTATTTATAACCCACAAAAAAAAAATCTTAAGATTTTCTTAAATGCAACTTGTCAAATCCATATGAATCATTGAAGGAATTACACATCTCCCTCAGAAGTTTTTACTCTCAATTAATTTATCTCTTTATATAAAGTAGATATAAAATTGTCTTGATTAAGATGGACATTGCAATATTTTATTTATGACCAACATTGAAATATTTTTTTAAATGTTACATGCCAACTCTATGTTGAACACTAAAGGAATTACACATCTCCCTCACTATGGGTATTTTTATCTTTATATACCAAAGACAAGTAAAGACAAGTAATGGTGTTGAATCATGAATCCTTCACATGATTCATATCCATCCTCATATAATATGAACGGTATGAAAAGTATGGTACTCTTTGAGCATCCAAGATTTGGAAATGAAATGGACGGGTTCCTGAAAATGAGACCCTTTTTATAAAAAAAATAAATTAATGCAGAGTGTTTTTTGAATTACTTTTTTAAATGATTTCAAACCTTGAAATGACTAAAAATATTCAATTTTGATAGCTGCTTATGTCGATTGGGTAAATATATGCCGAAGATCAACCTTACTTGACTCGTATAAAGAAACAACAAACACTTTCTTTTGGTGAGTTTTAATTTTGAAAATCTTCTACTGTGTATTAAGTCTTGAAAATCTTGAAAATATTCTACTGAAAATCTTCTACTATGTATAAAACAATAACAAACACTTTATTTTGGTCCAGAACTATAACTGGGTGAGGAATTTGTTTTGAGGAGGATTCTCCGAGCGGATCAAAGGAGTTGTGAATGGGAGGGGGAGGGGGGTTGGGGGGAAAAGAAGGGGATTTTTTTGGAGGGGAATTCAGAGGGGGGTTTTGATGTGAGGGATCAGGGTTAGGGGAGGGACCAAAGGGTCCTAGATGAGAGTCAAAGMTTTTTCCGCTAGAAAAATTCTTCTGTACCTACTTCCATCCATCTTCCTGATGTGCTGCATTAGCTTCTGAATATTTCTTATTACTGGGGAAATTATTTGCAAAATGTCCATATTTGTGAAATGACTTACATTTAAACGGAAGCTGCTCGTAGTCTAATTTCTGGATGTGGATCCAATCATCTATCTTTTGTTTGTTTTCTTATGGAAGCCCTTTTTCTAGATCTACTTCTACACAGATCGTAGCACAAGAGTACATACTAGATTTAGGTTCTTCCCTATCGATGAATTTTCCCAAACTGTCTCTTATGCTTTTCAGGACTTCATCACCCCATAATGGCACGGCAGATGGTATGTCATTTTCTGGGTCAAAATACAACATCCATTTATTTAAGTATAACCCTCTTGGGCCAAAGAAGTAGGGACCATTTATGAAAATGAGATCTTTGTCTAATTTAAGCTCAAAGTAAAAGATACAGAAACCCTTACCACATAAGAAGTGATTCATGCGTCCTTGGACCAAGGGTTGCCAGTTTCGCTCAATCCAAAGATCTATCTTCCAAGGTGAGGGACATAAACCCATGAACTGGTTGACAATTGTTCTAGAGGAAAATAAGATAGCTTTTCTTCTCATGGAGATGCAAGGGATTGAAACTTTTGGGATCTGTTCTAATTTCTTTACAAACTGAGAGGAGCTGGAGCGCGGTGGGGGGGGGCACTGAGCGAGCCCACAAGAGCCTTGAAGGCGACAACCTCGTCAAGGAAATCCAGGGGGGATTCAGATTAGGAACTGTCGAGGCCATGAGGGTCGAGGGATAAGAGACGAAGGTGACAGTCTAGGGTTGCATAACTCATAATCAAAAAATATAATTGGACTATTTTTTTGGTATAAAATATGTTACTTAAGGTGGACATTGAAATATTTTATTTGTAACCTACAAAAAAAAAAATCTTAAGATTTTCTTAAATGCAGCTTGTCAATTCCATATGAATCATTGAAGGAATTACACATCTCCCTCATACTCGGAAGTTTTTACTCTCAAGTAATTTATCTCTTTATATAAAGTAGATATAATTTTTTTTTGATTAAGATGGACATTGAAATATTTTTTTAAATGTTACATGTCAACTCTATGTTGGACACTAAAGGAATTACACATCTCCCTCACTATGAGTATTTTTATCTTTATATACCAAAGACAAGTAATGGTGTTGAATCATGAATCCTTCACATGATTCATATCCATCCTCATATAATATGAAAGGTATGAAAAGTATGATACTCTTTGAGCATCCAAGAGTTGGAAATGAGATGGATGGATTCTTGAAAATGAGACCCTTTTAAAATTTTATAATATTTGTTGTCAAAAAATTTAGAGTGTTTTTTGAATTACCCTTTTAAATGATTTGAAACCTTGAAATGACTAAAAAGGATTCAATTTTGATAGTTGATTGTGTTGGCTGGGTAAGTATATGCCCAAGATCAACCTTCCTTGACTAGTATAAAACAACAAGAAGCACTTTCTTTTGGTGAGTTTTAATTTTGAAAATCTTCTACTGTGTGAAGTTTTTGAAAAGTGTTGAAAAGTCAACAAGAAATGTGTGTCTAATTTATTTTTCCCTTAAATAAATTGGAAAATAAATTGTAATCTTATCTCATAGTCACTTGTAATAGTTAACTGAGTGTGATAGACTCAGTTAGCTCATGAATTTCGAGTAGAGGGTAATTTCTGAGGCATGTAGAGTGACTCTATTAGTTTCGAGTCCAAGTTGCAGTCCATGCACTAGTTTAGTGTGAGTATAATCAGTTAACTCAGTTGCATGAGTTAAATTCAGTTTAACTAATTCTAACTAAAGATGAACTAGTGATAGGTCAAGTGAATTAAATCATATTTAATTCACATGCAGTTGATCTGTCAAGTAACTGTTGATTTACTATGAAGACCCAGTTGAGTCAAACGTTGAAAGGGAACTTAACTATCAGTTGTAATATAGACGAATTGAATGCACACAATTCTACTACCACAGGATGCTCAGAGTAGTGTGAGACGACAGCCAGAGTGCTAGAGAATCTCAGGAGAGATTAAGCATTGTATTGTTTCATGATTCCTTGGTTAATATATATACAATAGAGATAGAGGGGTTTTGTGAGCGTAGTTGCTTTCCCCGGGAAAAATATTGTGTTATGATTTGCTTCTTTCTTCTACTTGGATGTGATTTAGCGATCATTTTTTTTTCCCACAAAGATTGTAGAAGAATTCAGTATCTTGGTTTAGCACATTGCATGATCAGATTGAATCCATAGTTTTTAGAATTTCTACATGGTATGAGAGCACCAAGAATCATAAGAGTAAAGAAGAAATTGAGTTTGTGTTGAACAATATTCAAGTTTACAGGTGCTTTCTTTGGAGCTGTAAGAGGATCAAGATGTCGTTCAATGGATTAAGACTCGAGTATGCACTTGATGGTAGCTCGGATTATATTTCATGGAAAGACAGGATGGAGGCAATTTTCGAGGATAACGGGTTGAAATAATTCATCGACAATGACATTCCCAAGCCTGTGGCAACAGACGCCCAAAATCTTGAAGCATGGAAGAAGAAGGTTGTGAAGGCGAGGAGGATATTATTGGAGGGAGTACAAGACCATATTGTCTCAAGTCTCCAAGGAAAGGAAACTCCATTTTCAATGTGGAAGGCCTCGGCTGATCTGTTTCAAAATAGTAGTGACCACATAAAATTGGCACTCAAAGACAAGCTCGGGAAAATCAAAATGGAGAAAGGTGACACAATTATGAAATACTTAACTCAGTTCATCCAATGTCATGATGAGCTTGGGAGTGTCAGGGTTACTGTAAGTGATGATGACTTGGTGGACCTAGCCCTTCTGGGCTGCCCTGAGAGCTGGCATAGTTACCAGGAATCTGTGAATGGGAGGGAGAAGTTACTAGATTGGGAGTGACTTTGGTCAGATTTGGCACAAGAAGAGTTTAGGCAGAATACCAGGGATGGAACCTCATCCAAGACAGATGATGAGGAAAATTGTGCTTTGGCTTGCAAGGCGAAGAAGGGGAAGGCGTAGAAGTCCTATTCTAAATCTAAGACCAGAAAAGAAGACAAGAAGCGTAACATGTCTAGAGTGAAATGTTTTCACTGTCACGAACATGGACACTATGTCACAAATTGTCCACACAAGAAGAAGAAGAAAAAGAAGGCTCCATGAGATGCATAGGGTGAGGCTTTGGCCACACAGTTCGAGTTGGACTTCTCACTCATCGCATGCATGGTGTCGAATGTGATGGGATCAGTGTGGTACTTGGATAGTGGAGCATCTTTCCACATGACGGGACACAAAGAACTTTTTAGTAGCTTGGAGGAGAAGGATCTTTAGATGCACATCAAAATGGGTGATGACAGGAGGTATAGTGCTACCAGGATTGGTACAGTTACTTTCCAGTGACAATCAGGGAAAACCTTTTCATTAAAAAATGTCATGCATGTACCAGGCTTGAAAAATAATTTAGTTTTAGTTGCTATGTTGGAAGATCTCGGATATGATGTGGTTTTCAGTGAAGGAAAGACTTTCCTTCATCATAAAACCATAAGAAAAACAAAGAAGATTGGGGTTCATGTGAAGAACCTCTACAAACTTGATGTAGATGGAAGCACAACATTGATGGGTAAAGCAGACAATGTGGTGAGCCAAGATGAAGGTGAGTTATGGCATAGAATATTGGGCCATATACACCACAGTGCTTTGAAGATCATGCAATAGATTTCTATAGGTCTTCCAAAGGATACTCTTTCACAGATAGACACATGCAAGGGATGTACCATGGGGAAGTATACAAAGGCCACTTTTCATGAGAAGGATAATTGAGCAACGAAAATCCTTAAGAGAGTTCACTCAAACGTGTGTGGACCATTCTCAACAACTTCCATAGAAAAACACAGGTATTATGTGATTTTTGTTGATGATTTTTCTAGAAAGTGTTGGATCTACTTCATGTAGAAGAAAGATCAGACGTTCTCAAAGTTTTGTGAATTAAAAGAACTGGCAGAGAAAGATAAAGGGAAGAAGGTGAAGGCTCTAAGGAGCGACAATGGTGGTGAGTACATATCTAATGAATTCAAGAACTTATGTTCTAAAGAAGAAATTCAGAGAGAGTTGATTGCACCTCATAACCCACAACAGAATGGGGTTGCAAAAAGAAAGAACAGAACAGTTGTGGGAGCAACACAAGCTATGTTACATGATCAAGGCCTACCATTACATCTGTGGGCAAAGGCATGCAACACTACGGTATTTGTGAAAAACTGTAGTCCTCATCGGATACTTGGCATGAGTACACTAGATGAGGCTTTTATTGGTAAGAAACCTGATGTTTCATATTTTAAAATTTTGGGCTCATCTGTCTATTTCCATATGACCAAAGATGCCAAGAAGAAGCTAGAACCAACTGGAGAGATTGGGATATTTGTGGGGTACACTGATACTCCCTACAACTATCAGGTATATTTTCCAGCTAACAGGATGAAATTTGTCAGGAGGAATGTTAAATTTGATGAGGAGAAAGCCATACGATTGCCCCTTGAGAGGGAGCTTGATTTACATGCAGATAAGGAACTCTTAGTTCCAAAGGATGAACCTCAAGATGTGGAGTAGTCACATGCAGAGGATCATGGAATGGAAGAAACCACTCATGCAGAGTGATCCACTAGAGATGGTAGGAAGCACACCAGAGAAGCTGATAGATTGAAGCTAGATGCATCAGAACATGTAGGAGCACCTACATCATAGCATAGGCAAAGATAGTTCCCAAGCAAGTATAATGAATACATGGCTCTTATGAGCGAGTGTATTGTGACAGAACCATCTTCCTTTGAGGAAGCAGTGCAACAACCAACATGGGTTGACGCCATGATTGAGGAGTATGATTCCATCATCAGGAACAATGCATGGGAAGTTGTCCCAAGACCAGTTGGGAAGTCAGTGGTTGGATCCGGATGGATCTACAAGGTGAAGCAAGCAGCAGATGGGAGTGTGGAGAAATACAAGGCTAGATTTGTGGCCCGAGGGTTCTCATAGGTGGAGGGGATTGACTATGAGGAGACGTTTACACCAGTTGCAGGGTACTCATCGATTAGATCTATCCTTGCACTCTCAGCACAGATGGGGGGGCAGATACAACAAATGGATGTAAAGACAACATTTCTCAATGGAGTTATTGAGGAAGAAGTGTACATTGAGCAGCCAGAAGGTTTTGAGACCTTTGACATGGATTTGCTTGTGTGTAGACTCAAGAGAGCAATATATGGGTTAAAGAAAGCACCTCGTGCTTGGTACTCTGGGATCAACATCTATTTCACTGGGTTGGGCTTCACAAAGAGTGAAGCAGATGTGAACCTATACCAGGTTGTGGTTGATGGTAAGCTTTTGATTATTGTACTTTATTTTGATGATCTTATTTTGACAGGTGATGAGAAGCTCATAACTTCTTGCAAAGAGGATCTTGCAAGAGAATTTGAGATGAAGGATATGGGGCTCTTGCATTATTTCCTTGGCTTGGAAATATAGCAAAGAGATGGGGAGCTATTTGTATCTCAAGGCAAGTATGCCAAAGAGATTATGAGGAAGTTTCAGACGGAGAGAAACAAACCCATGGAGACTCCTCCTGTAGGAAATTGGAGGAAGGAGGATGGTACTTCAGGAGAGGTAGTTGATGCTATTGTTTACAGGAAACTAGTGGGTTCACTCATGTACTTGGTGAACACACAACTAGACATATGCTACACAGTTAACCAACTTAGTCAAGCTATGGTTAAGCTTACCAAGCTCTTTTGGAAGGTGGGGAAGCATGTCTTGAGATATCTCAGGGGCATTACAGAGTATGGATTATGGTACAGATGGACAAAGGGAGTGAAGCTTCAAGGCTTCACCGATGCAGATTGGGTAGGTAGTCCATTAGACATGAAGAGCACATCAGGATGCATCTTCAACATAGGATCAACATCAGTTTCTTGGTACAACAGGAAGCAGAGATCAGTTGCACTCAGTTCAGCTGAGGCAGAGTACATGGCAGCGAGTCAGGATGCATGTGAGGCCATCTGGATGAGGAAGATACTTGTTGGTTTGTTTGGTCATCAGATGGATCCGACGGTGATACAATGTGACAACGAGAGTTGCATAAAACGCTCGGTTAATCCGATATTCCATGACAGGTCCAAGAATATTGATATCTGATACCACCATCTCAGAGATTGTGTTCAAAGGCGCATTATGTTCTTGCAGTACATTCCCACAGAGGATCAAGATGCAGATATCTTGACTAAGGCACTCGCCAAGAGCAAATTCGAATACCATAGAGGCATGATCGGGGTTGTTGATAATCCTTTTCTTCTTGAGAGGGAGTGTTGAAAAGTCAACAAGAAATGTAATCTTAAATAAACTGGACAATAAATTGTAATATTATCTCATAATCACTTGTAATAGTTAACTAAGTGTGATAGACTCAGTTAGCCCATGAATTTAGTAGAGGGTAGTTAGTGAGGCATGAGTATAATAAGTTAACTCAGTTGCATGAGTTAAATTCAGTTTAACTATTTCTAACTGAAGATGAACTAGTGATAGGTCAAGTGAATTAAATCAGATTTAATTTACATGCACTTGATATGTGAAGTAAGTATTGATTTACTATGAAGACACAATTGAGACAGAGGTTAAAAGGGAAGTTAACTATCAACTGTAATATAGACGAAGTGTGAGAATCTCAAGAGAGATTAAGCATTGTATTGTTTCATGATTCCTTGGTTAATATATATACAATAGAGATAGAGGGGTTTTGTGAGCGCAGTTGAGGAAAAATCTTGTGTTATGATTTGCTTCTTTCTTTTACTTGGATGGGTCGGCTGGGTTTGGTGAGTTTTAATCTATAGAAATGGAAGGAGAAAGAGTGATACGAGAGGAAGGCGAAGGACAGGGCAGTAGATTCAGTGGAAATCAGAGTGTGAGTCCAGTAACACGCCGTCCCATTTCAAGGAGGGTGGGGTTGAGCCCCCCACGCGTTCTTCCGTTGGATCCTGATGGGCGATTGTACCATGGAGAAAGAGCTCGTCGCATAACCATTTCGGCGGAGCATATAAATGTGAGTATGGAGTGCTCAATTTGTTTGAACAGATTTGAATGAGAACATAGTAGAGGCCAGCGCACCAAAATAGAGGCCAGCGCACCAAATTTGGATGAGAACATAGTAGAGGCCAGCGCACCAAAATACAGAGACAATACGATCTAAGACAGTTGCACCGTGGTTCTGTTCTGTTACAATCAAGACAAAGGACTCTGCTATCAGGGGAAAAAAAGTTATGGAGTTAATTGTGTACTTAACTCTTATTTTATTTGTGACTTAAGTCACATTTAATTTTATTACAATGATTTTATTACATTGTTCTTCAAAGTTTTTTTGATTTTGAAAATATTACATTATGTTTATTATAAATGTTTATAATTAACCATT
>JASDQU010107385.1:15347-29165 GCA_032191745.1 Picea mariana
TCTCGGGATTCTTATTTTATCTCATTCTTAAATATCTTATCCATTCATTAATATGTTTCCATTTTTTTTGGGAACGTAACTTAAATTAATAATATATTTTATTATCCACCTTTATTTATTTACCATATTAATTAATGAGTTAATTAATATTTAAATTAAACATAATCAAGAATAACTAATTAATAACAAATAATTAGTTAATGTTCTTTTAATAAATAAATATAGTTTAGCTAATCTTTTAGGATTACATTATTAAATTAATTATACTTTAATAATCAAGGGTCATTACACTGTAGGACTGGGGGAAGGCAGCTCCGTCGGTGTTCTTGAAATTTGAAGAAATCAACCATCTCTTCGGGCGACAGGGTTTGAATCCGACTTAGGACCTCGGCATAGGATCTCGCCCCTCGGAATATGTCATCATGAGGTGAATGCTCATGTTCATACCTTTTAAGGCCACAACTTGCCATGTGATTACCCACGATCCTATGTGGGTCATGCTTCTTAAACTCAATGTGGACTAATTTAAGATTCTCCAAAGCCATTGCTTCGGATTTTTTGTGTCTGAAATATAATAAAGAATATGTATTCAAATGAATGGGGATGGGTGGCCATACCTTCTTCGAAAATCCTTTAAGCTCTTTTCTTATGCCACCAATTACAGTTTGCCTAGCGAATTCGCGACAAACCAGGCTATCCAGTATGAATAATGGTAGAGCATAGGGGGGAACAGAGGTGCCAAAAACCATGATGTATAAAAATTCCACCTCTACGTACCGGTCGACCACATTGCTCAAGTTGGTGGTGATGCTATCTGAAACCCTAAGCGGTGGGTTGTCGAAGATGGAGACATGCATTGGTACCATTACCCAATTGAAAATTTCATATATGAATTCTATGGCCTTATCTTCCCAAAGTTTTGAGTGGTAGACATGGATGGGCTCAGCCTTAGATGGAGTCCAGTTCCATCTCATTAGAGGGAAAGGCATCATGAAACAAACAACATCCATGATGTAGGAGGACATAAAAAATGAAGCAGCCTTTCCTTTCGCCCTCTGCATCCGATATTCAGTAATCTAGCTGGTTAAACTGTCTGATAACAATTTGGCCTAGTCGAAGGAACAACCTTCAGCGACTTTATGAATGAGAGGCACCCACAAGAGAAAACAATGTGTGGTGTCCTCCTTCCCATACAACCTACAGGTCATCATTGCTATATATTTGAATTGCGGTTCCAAGGAAGAGATTGAATAAACTTCGTTACCGTCCACCCTAAACTTTGCAGGGTGCGAGACCCAATCCTTGATCAGATCAGACAAGTTTCTGTCGTATTTCTCACATTCTTTCCACTTAAAACCTTCCATAAACTCGACATTGTGTGAGAAGTTTGGTGTGGGTGACAATTGGTACATCACCTGCAAATGTTTCGGCCTGAAGGTCCCAATGGTCACCTTCTTCTTGCTAATAATAGTTCTGGTCAGGATATCCACATGATCTAGTGCCCATCGGATCATATCATAATAGGGAATGAGTCGTGGCCTGGATGCTATCTTATGCATCTCTACTTGAACGACGATTTTGTATTTGGTAGCCAAATCATCCTTCTCATTATCACTGGAATCATCTGAACAGTTCACCAATTCGGACTAAAGAACCTCGGAGACATATGACCAGGTTATGATAGAATCAATACTTTGGGGTGAAGTATCGGAAACAATATCTAAGCCTTGCCCTGAATTCTCAGCAATCGCCTTGGATGCTTTTCGTGGAGCCATGATAGAGGACTCTGACTTATCTCTCCTATAGTAAAAATGTGTATACATACATAAATTAGCCTGGTGAGAAAAGCTTCTTTGCGTAAGATAGAAATGAAATTTGAAACAATGAGAGAAAGAACTCTATATCTTGACCATTTAAAACCCCGACGTCCATATGAACAGAACGATCAAGTCACTTTTATAGAAAGATTTAGCAATAAAAACAATATCTTTACCTATCACTTCACCTCATTTCAAATAAATGCCATAAATTTTGATAGTTCGTGACACAAGTTAGTGAAAAAAACATTTAAATTTAACCCATAGATGGTGAGTGTTACTATTTTTATTAATGCACTGATTAATCTGGCTTATCTTCTTTAATTAGGTTTTCTTTAAACTTTAATCACCCTTTTCATCATTCGCCATATCGGGATATTTCACTCCTATCTTTTGAGCCCCTAAAACCTGAGATCGCGATGACGCGATCTAGTTAAGCAAAATAGTGATCCAGATTAAATGTTTAATTAATCAGTGTTTAAATAATATCATGATTTCGCTACTTGAGGCTATGAAGGTATAGTTTCTTGGAAGAGTGAATGTCGAGTCACGAAACCCCGACATTGTTTAACTACAGTATAAAATGACTTACCCCTAACACTAACTTGGGTGGCTTTTGAAACTATCTTGCAACTTCTCCTATCGGAGTTATGAAAGTAAGACTTTTGGGGAGAGCGATCACCGAAACGTGAAATCCCGACAACACTTAACTAAGGTTTAAGGACTTTACTCTCGGCACTAACCTGGGTAAGATTTCTAGGTTGTTTCGCAACTTCACGCATCGGGGCTTAGAAACCATGTGACTTGTAACTCCCAAAACACGATATCCTGAGGTATATAAAAGTGAAAAATCTCATTTAACGGTTAAATGGAAATGGATTAGGAGTACAAAGGCCATCGCCACTTCGCATATCAGGACTACTAAGATTTTTAGTGGGTAAAGGTCACGAAGTAAAAGACAACTTAAAGGCCAACCTTTGATTTTAAGAATTACATTTAAACCAGTTGAGAAAGGCAGCGCCAACATAGGCTCCAACTAGGGATCCCGTCTTCCTGTGAGATGGGAAGAACAATAGACCACGTGTGCCTATATTGGGTAAATGGAGTCATTGGTTTTATTTCTATGAAACTTGCTTAAGGAAAGGGGATACAGAGGGAAGAAGATATTTTTTCTTTTACTTCTAAAAATCTTTTCAACACTCAAATGCATTTCAAACTCAGCTGCAGCCCCTTTCATGACTTTCTCTTTCTCGTTACTGAATTTGGGTTTGCCTTAAGACAATCAAAACAGTCCTAGGAAATCCAATAGATCTTGTGGCTTTTGGCTTGCATCAAATGAAGTAAATTACATGTTTTTTAATCGGGGAGCCCTGTTCGAACTTGGGGTGCAAATCGATTTTGAAGAAAATTGATTACCAGAGTAGAGTGAGATTCATGTATGATAGCCTTACAGATATCTCAGATATTTCTTCACTACCAGTGAGCCTGTTCAGTACCCTGGTGAGGTTATCTGGCCCCTTTTATTGAATTTTCTTTCACGACTTCAATATATATTTATGTATCTAAATGCTGAGACAAGGGCAATCATTTCTAAATTTTCTTTCATCGTCTCTTTGGACTAGATGGGGGAAATCAAATATGAATTTCCTTTCACCATCTGTCTTATAATTTACTTTTTAGAACATGAAGTGGGGGCAATTAGTTTGTATGAGGGATGGTATTTGTGTAATATTTGCAGTGGAGGTCTGTCAACTTGCTTTGATTACTCGGTACCAACCTTTCCTTAACTTTCAAAACACCTTCGCCCACAGGGAAAAAGGGAAAGATTACTTCCAGGGGCCTTCCTTCGAGAAAGCCTCAATCCTTCGAAACTGTTGAAAAAACCTAAAAGAGTCAGGATCAACCTATGCATAACTTTGTTTAGTAAGAGATTGAGGATTTATGAAGAATGGCTTACTTTATAAAATCTGCTTTATAGCTTCCAAAGCTAAAACATAATCTTTTCTCCCTATGTATGGAACCCGGAAAGATGCTTGGTTTTTTAAGAAGGTAAGTTTGGGGACAGAAAAAAGGTGACATAAAGAGATCTGGGATTCAAAACACAGGGATCATGGATTAAAACCGACTTTGGGACCCTTTTCTGGAGGTGCTATACTTTCTCTGGTTATCTTAATCACCTCCTATCTTTATCTAGGTGAAACTCTTAGGACCCAAAGTAAGGAGTCGTTCTTTTGATAACCAGTCAAGAGAAAACATCATAATTATGACACCGTCATGGCGCTTTAGAGACCTTCGTTAAAAAAAAAAAAAAAACTCTCAGGAATTCGTACCTTTGCCTTACCATTTCGTTTTCTTTTAAAAAAACGAAAAACTTTTTCCATCACCTATTTACAGTGAGTTTAGTCTTTGATATATGACTTTCTATTTTCTCCTTTCACTTGTTTGGGCTTCAAGCTGGAATCCTGTAAACGCGAAGAGTTCTTTTTAAAAGAGTTGAATTCATTGAAAATTCCGTATCTCTACTTCTACAAAAATCACTGACCTAATTAATTAGAGGTGAATGTAAACTTACCCAAAAGAAATTATGAAATAGAAAGAAAACACAAACCGGTATATACAATGGAAATTTTGGGGAACCAATTATTGCATATAGTGTTTTAATTAACGCCCGTTGACAGGAGCGTTGAGGATTTTACCATCTAGATTTTCTAATAGAAACAAATTGTTTCCCTCGGGAGCTGGGACTTTGAACGGTCCATACCAGATATGATCAAATTTACCGTGTTTTGCCAAGTCTTCCTTCCTAGAATCCCATTTCAAAACCAAATCACCGAGGATAAACTCTCTGTCTTTGGCCTTACGATCGAATAATGTTTTCATGTCATCTTGATACTTCTGCAACCTTTCGTCCACTTCGACCCTATGTTGTTGTACTTCAATCAGCTAGTTTATCCTTCTTGTGACATGATTTGGTTCTTATTTCTCATCTTGCCAAAGTTTCATTACGGGAACCTCCAGGTTTATGGGTAATACCACATTGGTCCCGTACACCATTTGGAAAGGAGAAGTGCCGATATATTTTTTCGTGCCTATCCGATTCGCCCATAAAGCTTATTTCAAATGCACATGCCAAGATTTTTTGTTCTCGTTCAATACTTTCTTAATTACATTGATCAAACTCTTGTTTGAAGACTCAGCTAGTCCATTTCCTTGTGGGTAATATGTCATGGAATGGCCAGGCACGATATTGTATTTTTGGCAAAAACTGATCATAGCCATAGATTTAAAAGCCTTGCGTTATCTGTGACTATCTTTTGGGGGCAGTCGAATCTAGACAAAATGTTCTCTTCTAGGAAATCTATTACCACCGAATACGTTGCCCTTCTGGTTGGAATAGCCTCCACCCATTTAGTGAAGTAATTTGTGGTAGTCAGTATTCATTTATGTTGAGCGCTAGAATGGGGGTTAATTCTGCCTATAAAATCTAGTCCCCATTGCTGAAAAGGGGCTTCTGTTTTGACCGGAACTAACGGTAGTGCTGGGAGTTTATGCTTTCCTGTGAACAATTGCCAAGGGTTACAGGTTCTAACTTTGGCATTGACATCTAAGAAAAGTCTTGGCCAATAATACCTGTTTTAGGATAAATCCGTAAGTGTGGACACAAACCAATCTCCCTAGATCCACCTGGATCTAGAACAAAACAGGACAGAATAATACTCTTTCCCTAGATCTAGACTATTGAATGAACTAAGAGGCAAGGATCATGGACATACCTTATGAACGCTTCCTTGGGTCTCTGTTGTTCCAAGCTTCGCTTCAACTCTCTTGTTCCATTCAGATCACAGCAGTACAAACCGATCGAAGTGAAGGCAGATCAATATATTCAATAGCTAATCTATACATATGATCAAGGAGTTATGTAATAATGTGACATCATCTTTATGGGAAAGGGACATATTACTGTATTAAATTGATAGAAAGTGAAACTTACAACCTGAGCCTTGATTTTGTATATTTCCTTTCAATGGCTCCTATCTCTGACACACACACTTGCTCATGCATGAAGAAAATCAACCACTTTTGATGACCTTGTTGGTGTCTCTAGCTGCTATAGCATCAATCCTTCATACAATCTTACATTAATTCTCCAATCAATCTCTTGCTAGTTTGCTTCTAACCTTTTCCATGAGCATTCTCCTCAATATATAGGAGAACATAGATTAGTTACTTGGATAGGAAATGATCCCAAGATATCAAGAAAGCCAATACTTAGATAATCATTCGCATGCCAACTCATCCTTCTAGAATATTCCCTTCTAGAAGGTTCGAGATTTTATCTTTTTCCTTCCTTTAGAAGATGTTCGCACCCTGACAGTTAGGTATAGTGTGAACCCCTCGCAGTCCAGCTTAATGCAGCCTACGAGAATCAGGCATTCTCGCAGGCAAATATATAGATAGCCTACGAACCTCCCTTAAAAGTATGACTTCTGGAAGAAGACAAATGTAACTTTTCTCAGGAAAATGTTCTTAGTGAAGAGCTTGATTTTCCATCATCATAACATCATCACGATGACCAAAATTGTGGATAACAATACCCTACCCTTAGGATCTTATAAGCTGTCGCCCTCCAAGTGTGATGTCCCCTGCACACTCCTTCGTGAAATTCACTTATGACCTTCTCTGTTTCTGATTCAATCAAACAAACCAACAGGAAGCCAAGTGGGTCCTTACAATAAAATTGACTTTCAGATATACAGTACTTGACTGCATGCAGTTTTAGCGTCTTGGCTTTGGATGGGGATAAATCACTCGAACATTTCAAGGTCAATAGGTAGGACACTATGTTTTTGTACCAATCATATGAGGCAAACTTCTCTTTGATTCTGATTGCACTTGTTTGCTCATCGAGCTCATTAATGTCCACACCCTCTTCACATTCCTGTAGGCAATTTATACCAAGGGCTCTGAAATTTGATTCAACTAAGAGATTAGCCAAGCCTTGACCCTTTACTAGTCTCGTCAGTTTTATCTCCAGATCAAATTCTTGAATTTTAGCAAGCCACCGTCCCCTTTTGCCATCACTGTCGAACTGAACCAAAATGTCTTTTACGGAGCTGGTGGGGACATACACAATTACCTTGGAATGCAACATGTAAGTTCTGAAATCCTTTAATGCCTTCACCATATCATATGCTTGTTTTTCCATTATATCATATCTGAGTTCAGCGTCTCTGAGAATTTTTCTAAAAAAGGCTATCGGTTGCTCGAAACCTTCTTCATTTTTTTGGAGGAGTATCGCGACAAGTGTATGTTCGGAGGAGAATGAAAAAATAAGAAAATCCTTTAGATAATCAGGGCTTGCCAACACAGGTGCCTCGCTTATAACCTTCTTGATGCATGCAAATGATGCTTTGGCTTCTGCTACCCATTTCACTTCGCTATTCTTCTTTAGCATATCTGTGATCAATTTTACAATTTCAGCAAAGTTTGGGATAAATCTCCTCAAAAAAATTATTTTTCCTAAGAATGAATGAATTTATTTTACATTTCTAGGAATATTTATAGTGTCTATAGCTTCAACCCTGCTAGGATCAATTTTAATTCCATATCGAGACACAATATGGCCCAAAAGTTTACCTTCTTGCATGGCAAAGTGACACTTTTTGGGGTTTAAAGACAAACCAAACCTGCAACATTTTTCAAACATCTGCTTGAGATGTATCAAATGATCTTCGTCAGATTTAGAAAAAATGGTTAGATCATCGAGATAGATAACCACGAACTTGTCTCTTTCGTTGATGAAAGTGATATCCATAGCACGTTGGAAGGTGGCACCTGCATTCATTAGACCAAAAGGCATCTTATTATACATGAATGTACCCCAAGGGGTAGTGAAGGTTGTTTTTTCTTTATCATGTTCATTTACAACAATTTGATTGTACTCGGAGAACCCATCGATCATCGACATCCTATTTTCCCCAACTACCTTTTCTAATATGTGATCCATTTTGGGTAGAGGGTAGTTGTTTTTGAGGGAGGACTTATTTAGATTTCTAAAATCAACACTCAATCTAATCTCTCCTCTCTTCTTTCTAACCAGGACCAGGTTTTCTACCCAATCGAAGTATCTCAGTGGTACTATTATTTTTTCATCCAAGATATTTTTAACTTCCCTTTCGACCACGAGCAATAAGATAGGGTTGATTTTTCTAATTTTTTGTCTAAAGGGTTTGACACCAGGCTTCAGGGGTATCTTATGTTCGATCACAGTGGTGTCGTAGGTTCTCATTTCTTCATAAGACCAAGCGAAAATGTCTTTATACCACCTGAGTAAGACTTTATACTTTCTTTTTACCTCAAGAGGAAGGTACTTCAATATTTTTACCATCCTAGGCTCCTCTTTGGTCCTTATGTCGCAGTCTTTAACCTCTTCTGGTTTTGGTTGCAGAGTGGATTTTAAGGGAATATCATTCTGATCAAACAGTCTCTCCAGGGGGATTAGTCCCTTTGGAATCTGATTGTTCTTTAAAACCAACATGCGATGGTTAGCAATTTTTTCTCAAAATTCCTGAGGCTCCTCTCCCTCTTGCATAATCCAGGTATGATCATTTTGGTCCTCCTGGTCAATGTGGGTTTCGGAGAAATCACCTACCATTTCCAGGAACTTTATGATCTGTTCGTCATCCTCGAAAACCTGCCAGTGTTGTATGTTGTTTGGTATGCATGGTATGTGCCTTACCTCTATGTGGTACTTTAATTTGAAAATGGTGGGGGGTAAAAAAGTTGAATCCGCTTTGGCCAGTGAATCGACTTGCTATTTTTTGGCCCGTGGGATGAAATGAACCTTTACCGATGAAAAGAAATTTTCCATAAGATCCCAGGCGCAATTTCTGCAAGATCTCAATCTTGGGTGTTTGGCCTGGTATTGCCGATTTATCTGTTTCACTATCAACTCTGCGTCTCCGTAAATTTCCAGGTTCTTTATGTTCAACTTCCTGGTACCTTCCAACCCTAAGACTAAGGCTTCATACTCACATACGTTATTGGTGTAGTCTATATCCCACTGAAGCCTGTAAGAGAAAGGGATAACAAATTCATTTTTAGGTGCCACAAAAAGTACTCCTACACCCGCTCCTTCACATGACAGGGCACCGTCAAAAAGCATTTTCCAAATCCTAGTGCTATGCATATTTTTGTATGTCTTTCCTGATTCATTATTTTCTAAGTAATTCTCTTCTACACAACTATTTACATCATCATCAAAAGACAGAATACAATTTCCTAGATCTTGATCGGCAATATAAACAGGATAATTGTTAGGATTCTAAGGGTCACTCACTATGTAGGCTAGCCTCGTTTCCCTGTATAGTAGAGTAAGTTTTCCACCAAACACAGGAATCATGGCATAGGTCATGTCTAGTTGAAGAGACCCACCAAGTTTTTCTCCCCACGACCTAGATAGTAGTAATCCATACTTCGGGGGTATATCGGAAATAACTACATCCATTGGGACACTTTTCACCGGGACCTGCGCAAGAGTGACTACTAAATATTTTATCATACCCATGCACTTAACTATTCTTGAATCGAAAGAGTATAGATCTCCTTAAGGCCTGGTGATCTTGAGGCCTATTCTATCCATAATAGTTTTAGGCATTGCATTATGTGAGGCCCCAGAGTCTAGCATGTAGTTATGCAGTAGTCGATCATGCACATTCAGGGTGATATAGAAAGGAGAAACGGTGTCTCTGGCATGCTCAAAATGTGAACCAAAAGTGATATTGGGCTTACATCTTCCAATTTTATCACGTCAGAGTGACTTTCTAGATCCGAAAAACCTTTCACTTTATTCATCTGCTTTCGATATACATGATTCTTTGCTAATTCCACCAGAGGGATTGGTATTTTTATCTTATTTATCTCATTTTCGAGGTTGAACCCTCCAATACCTTTGTCTGTTTCTTTGGTTGAAACCTCAGACTCCTTCTTTTCTAATTTATTTGTTTGTGCTGATTTATCACCCGTGAGTTTATCTACTAGTGTATGTGTTTTGGCTATCTTGGTTTCCTTTGTTTGGGTCTCAACCTCTTTTACTTTGGTATCTAGTGAGTCTGCCCCTTTCATTTTTCTATTAGATGTCTCAGTCTCTTTTGGGGAGGGCTCATATACTTCACCCCTAGGGAGAATTTTCTTGGGTTGAGGAGTCAACGTAGGTTTGTTTTTAGAGCTTAGGTTATACCTCAGTTGGACCTCAGCCATTATAGAATCAGTTATTTCTTGATAGACAGAAACATCGGTGTTGTTTATGTCCTCATCTTTATTTGACGGTTGTTGAGTGTTCAAGGACTTGTCGTAATCCTCTTTAGTTAAGTAAGGATGTGTGCATTCGTCGCCCAAATTTGTCACATCTTCATCCAAAACTTTGAAATCTTGCAGGTCATTTCCTTCTATAAAATTTTCATTTTTTAAAGGAGTTTGAATTTTTTGATATTCATTTTTGATCTATCGTTGTTGATTTTGAGGATTAGGGTTTCTTATAAATTCCCTTTTAATGAAAGGATCGGCCTTGGATTGATCTAGCTCCATTCTAGAAATATTATTTGATAACTCTTTAATTATCCTAGCCATATCATCCATTTTGTCATCTGAGGATCTATTAGACCCTGAGGGTCCCGCTTGTTTCCTAAAACGTTTAGTTTCTCGGTTCCCCATTTCTACTTTTGTTTTCAATTTTCCAGAAGCCATCATGTTGGATTCGATTTCCAAGGCATCATCCTACATTTGGGTTAGGGTATCCCCCCTCCTTTCTCTCAAAAGAAGTGCAAAATCTGGTTCAAAGGCTCCCGCAAAGTTTACCTTGGCTACAGGTTGGGATTGTTTAACTTCGACTGGGATCTTATTATATAACTTGTTAAATCTTTGAATGAATTCCATAACAGTTTCCGAAGTCTTTTTCTTTAAAGAGTCGAACTATGTCAAATAATACAAATGGTCTTTCCTTTCACCCCATTGTCTAAGAAAGAAGTCTTCTAGGGCATCATAGGATAATATCGATCCTACGGGTAGAATTTGAAACCAGGTTCGTACCTGTCCTTCGAAAGTCTGAACAAACAACCTCGAATATACGTCTTCATGTTCAAGACCTAGGATATCGGTGAACTAATCAAAGAAGTTTATATGTTCAGATGTGGTCAAGTCCCCTTCCCCTGTAAATTTAGGTAAGTTTTTTATGTAGTTTTCAGGAAGGTCGTGGAGAGTGACGGGCAGGACCAAAGGGGCATATCTCGCAGCTACTTTGGTGAAAACTCTGGGAGGCGGGGGAGGCCCTTGGCCCCCCACTCCTCCTCCTGGAGCCGCTCCACCTCCCCCTCCTAAAACCCCTCCACCTCCTCTTTTGGCG
Source organism: Picea mariana (assembly GCA_032191745.1). Lineage (NCBI taxonomy): Eukaryota > Viridiplantae > Streptophyta > Pinopsida > Pinales > Pinaceae > Picea > Picea mariana. The sequence continues at coordinate 26,565 of JASDQU010107385.1, forward strand.
GCCACCATCAGTACTACTGGATAGGAAAACGGTGTGTTATATAGAGGGTTCTAGAAGACTAAAAGAGAATTTCTAGCTTCTTCGAGAGACGAGAAAACCGAAGACTGGTGAAAAGAGATGCGAGGACTTGGCTCCTCATATTTGTAAGAGATTTAATCAGAGGAACCCGTGGGTGTGGAATTTGAGTATATGGTATACTCTTTGAGAATTGGTGAGGTCATGAAATCTAACTAAAAAGTCGGTGGGATATCGATCTCTGATAAATTCACTGCGGGGTTTTTACTTTTGTGTATGCCAAAGGTTGTTGGATGGATTTCACTTTTAACCTCAGAGAGAGTTAAATTTGGGTTGATGGTTTTAGGGAGGGGATCATAATAAGTTGAAGGTTCAAAGGAACTCTTGGTATTGGGTTGTCGGTACTTAAGCTGGTAGACTGCAGTGGTTGGCTTAAGGGAACCTCTAGTTTTCAGTATATTTTTTGGATCAGAAATGGGCATGGTCTGTTTACCCTCTAAGTTTTTTCTGGTGTTCCTTCGACCAAATTCCAGCTTATTTAAACGTGGAGTTTCCAAGTGAAATATAATAAAATCCTTTAAAAGGTGTTCACTCTTTGTTCACTATCAAAGGGAAAAACTTGCAAAATTGTCGTTCTTCCCAAGGAAAAGGTTTTGTAACTTCGTCCCCGGCAACTGCGCCAGAAAGATGTTGTTCCAGAGTCTTTACTTAAGTCTTAGAAAGTACAGTGTCTAGGCATCTGAAAGTGAGTAAAGGATAAAAAAAAGGGGGAGAATCGACCTTCGGGAAAGGAAGCTAAGGTTGATTTCCAGGTTGTCGCTGTCTTGCTTCCAACTGTTCCTAGATGCTTATATCCCGTTCAATCACGACCCATGAACATTCAAGTTCTACCCGGGTGGTGGTTGTTTTAAGTATGGTATCGAAAAGGTTCAAAGCGATATGAGTTTGGTCCGACAAGCCGGGTTCAATATTAGGTTGTCTTGCAATGGGGACAGTCATAGAGGAATAGGAAAATTAAAGGTTTTTGATGCTATATCAATTTGATCATATAAAAGAGAACTTTTGAATCTAATATTGAGGATAAAGTGCAAACCAAAGGCCTTTTCCCATAACTGAGTTATCTTTTAAATAAATGGTGTGTGAAATGTGAGAAAAACATTAAGCTATCTATAATGTGAGGCTCCTATCAAGGGAGAATCTCACCCTGTAAACAGAAGAAGAAAAAGATAAGAAGAAATCTGAAGAAGCATAAAATATGAATATCTAAAGAGTTCACAGGTCTTGTACCTACTAATATCCGATACAGAGGACAAGCTGTAAATGATATAGATGACTAAAAATTGATCACCATAGGAGAGGTTTTACTAAATTGCAGTAAAACATTCATCAGACATATATATGTGAACTGAAAATGAATATGAAATCATAGAGGAAACAAACTCATAACATAGTCTTGACAGAATCAAGAGTCTTCGGATTGCTTTGTATTAATTTTCAAAAGGAGAGAGTCTCTATTACAATCGACCGAAAAGGTCCAACCTATTTTCTTTCTTCTAATTTCATATTTATACAAACTTCTACATGCTAGAATCTCAATTGTTCCAGGAGTTTTTTCGATTACAAAAAGGAGATTTATGCGTTTCAATTATTTGTCTTTTTCCTCTTTTGGGTGGATGGAGAACCTTCCTTTCTTTAAAATTCAGGTTCTAAAAATAGAATAGGCATACACATGCCATTATTTGGTACCCAAAAACTGCCCCTTCGCCTGCTGTGTGCAAGTGACGCACCTCTCCACCAACTGGGTTATCAACCTGGAAGGTTCCGCTTGGCTGTTTGCCTCGAAGGTGTAACAATCTTTCACTAACTATGGCAACCTTCCTCCTACTTGTCGGTGTTCATTGGTGATAGAACATAGTAGTACACTTGGCTTTATTAACCACTTATCTGCTTGGACTATATCTGTCTGGGTTACCTATGTTATTTCAGCCTACTTTCTTTCCTCATTCTCCTTGCTGTTGAGCAGGTGCTTGGATATATCCACCTGGTCTAGTGTTCTAGTGCTTCTTTCACTATCAAGACCCAACAAACCTTCATCTATCACCCCAAGAGTTTCTTCACAAAAGTTTCTTACCTCTTTAGCTCGCTCTCTACTCTCTGATATATTTCGTTCCCATGCCTTCAGTAAGATGTTACCTCTGGTCTGCTCTGGGATGGAGAGCTTGGAACTACTACCCATTTCCTTTTTTGTTGTGGCTATAACAGCCTCTTGGAAAATGACCCGAGCCACCCCAGCTTCTCTTTCTCTCAAGAAGATGTCTTCCAGCACTTGATCAATGATTTGGTAGAGGTTTTGAATGGTCTCCACTTTAGCAAATAAATCTTGTTGGGCTACTGACACTCTTTTTCGAACTTCTATGGCTTGGGATTGGAATATCCTAATATCTGTCCCCTAGCTTTTGACAAAATTTAATTTGGTCTGTAATTTCCCTATCAATTCCTCTTGATGGCTTATCTGTGATTGGTTGGTCTGGGTTGCCTGTTGTGTTTGTTCAATATCAGATGTGCGTCGTTTGATTTCCTTTTGAT
>JASDQU010107385.1:29660-43960 GCA_032191745.1 Picea mariana
TCCCTGGGGTAACAACCGAGTCTGGCTTGCTTGGAGGGTTGGGGATCTCAGCTTCCTATTTCAGGCCCCCAGTTTGCTTCTTCTTTTCCTGGTGTTCCTCTTGGTCAGGTCCTGAATCTTTGGATCCCTTAGCTTCCATTTGTTGTACATATAGAGTTGGTGTGTTCTTACCCTGTAAGACTGGGGGAAGCCAGCTCTACCGGTGTTCCTAAAATTTGAACAAATCAACCATCTCTTTGGGCGACAGGGTTTGAATCCGAATTAGGACCTCGGCATAGGATCTCACCCCTCAGAAGATTTCATCATGAGGTGAATGCTCATGTTCATACCTTTTAAGGCCACAACTCGCCATGTGATTATCCACAATCCTGTGTGGGTCATGCTTCTTGAACTCAATGTGGACTAATTTAATATTCTCCAAAGTTGTTGCCTCAGCTTTTGCGTGTTCGAAATCTAATAAAGAATATGTATTCAAATGAATGGGGAAGGGTGGCCATACCTTCTTTGAAAATCCTATAAGATCTTTACTTATGCTACCAATCACAGTTTGCCTAGTGATTTCGCAACAAACCAGCCTATCCGGTATGAATAATGGTAGAGCATAGGGGGGAACAGAGGTGCCAAAAACACTGATGTATGAAAATTATGCCTCTACATACCAATCAGCCACATTGCTCAAGTTGGTGGCGATGTTATCTGAAATCCTGAGCGGTGGGTTGCCGAAGATGGAGACATGCATTGGTACCATTACCCAATTGAAAATTTTGTATATGAATTCTATGGCCTTATCTTCCCAAAGTTTTGAGTGGTAGACATGGATAGGCTCAGCCTCAGATGGAGTCCAGCTCCAGCTCATTAGAGGGAAAGGTGTCATGAAACAAACAACATCCATGATGTAGGTGGACATAAAAAATGAAGCGACCTTTCCATTCACCCTCTGTATCCGATATTAGGTAATCCGACTGGTTAAACTGTCTGAAAACAATTTGTCCCAGTCGAAGGAACAAACTTCAGTGATTGTATGAATGAGAGGCACCCATGGGACAAAACATTGTGTGGTGTCCTCCTTCCCATACAACCTACAGGTCATCATTGCTATATATTTGAATTGTGGTTCAAAAGAAGAGATTGAATAAACTCCGTTACCATCCACCCTGAACTTTGCGAGGTGCAAGACCCAATCCTTGATCAAATCAGACAATTTTATGCCATATTGCTAGCATTCTTTTCGCTTAAAACCTTCCAGAAACTTGGCATTGTGTGAGAAGTTTGGTGTGGGTGAAAATTGGTACATCGCCTACAAATGTTCTGTTCTAAAGGTCCCAATGGTCACCTTCTGCTCACTGATAATAGTTTTGGTCAGGATATCCACATGATCTAGTGCCCATCGGATCATATCATAATAGGGAAGGAGTCGTGGCCTAGCCACTATCTTATGCATCTCTGCTTGAATGACGATTTTGTATTTGGTGGCCAAATCATCCTTCTCATTATCACTGGAATCATATGAACAATTCACCAATTCAGACTGAAGAACCTCGGAGACGTATGACCAGGTTTTGACAAAATCAATACTTCAGGGTGAAGTATCAGAAATAGTATCTGAGCCTTGCCCTGAATTCTCAGCAATCGCCTTGGACGCTTTTCGTGGAGCCATGATAGAGGACTCTGACTTGGCTCTCCTGTAGTAAAAATGTGTATACATATAGAAATTATCCCGGTGAGAAAAGCTTCTTTGTGCAAGATAGAAATGAAATTTGAAACAATGAGAGAAAGAACTCTATATCTTGACCATTTAAAACCCTGGCGTCCTTATGAACAGAATGGTCAAATCATTTTGGTAGAAATATTTAGCAATAAAAACAATATATGTACCCATCCCTTCACCTCATTTCAAATAAATGCCATAAATTTTGATAGGTCGTGAAACAAGTTAGTGCAAAAAACATTTAAATTTAACCTGTAGACAGTGCGTGTTACTATTTGTATTAATGCACTGATTAATCTAGATTAGCTTCTTTAATTAGGGTTTCTTTAAACTTTAATCACCCTTTTCGACATTCACCGTATCAGGAGATTTCACGCCTATCCTTCGAGCCCCTAAAACCCGAGATCGCGATGACGTGATCTAGTTAAGAAAAAATGTGATCCAGATTAAATGTTTAATTAATCAGTGTTTAATTAATATCACGATTTTGCGACTCGGGGCTACAAAGGTATAGTTTCTTGGAAGAGTGAATGTCGAGTCACGAAACCCCGACATTGTTTAACTATGGTTTAAAACGACTTACCCCTGACACTAACCCGGGTGACTTTTGAAACTATCTCACAACTTCTCCTATCAAAGTTATGATGGTAAGAATTTTGGGGAGAGAGATCGCCGAGATGCAAAATCTTGACAACACTTAACTAAGGTTTAAGGAATTTACTCTCATCACTAACCTGGGTAAGATTTCTAGGTTGTTTCGCGACTTCGCGCATCGGGGCTTGGAAACCATGTGACTTGTAACTCCCGAAACACGATATCCCGAGGTATATAAAAGTGAAAAATCTCATTTAACGGTTAAATGGCAATGGATTATGAGTACAATGGCCATCGCCACTTCGCATATCAGGACTACTGATATTTTCAGTGGGGAAAGGTCACGAAGTAAAAGACAACTTAAAGTCCAACCTTTGATTTTAAGAATTACATTTAAACCAATTGAGAAAGGCAGCTCCAAAACCCCCCAAGTTCGACATGTTATTGTCAAGATCTTGGATAAAAACGATTGGAGTAACAATGTAGATGGACCTCACATATGCTACAATTCCTTTATTTGGGGGGGGGATTGAAGACTGTATAGAGAATCTCAATTAGCCTATGTCATTAGTGATGAAGCAAAACCCACCAATCATCCTATATTTTCCCTTAATGTTGATTTGGGATCCAACTTGTTACAACTCACTGTTTCTCTCGAAGCCCCTCTTGAAATTAGAAAGCAGTCCCTTAACCTCTGTAAAGATTCCCCTCTAATTACCTCTGGGTGTAAAATGTTGCTCGACAGAGCCTCTTCTAGAGAAGGCATTGGAGATAGAGTGGTCCTTGTTTCCCCTCTTCAAGAAGTTGTATCTCTATCATTCAAGTTAGAATTTGAAGTTACCAATAATGTGGTAGAATATGAAGCTCTTATTTTGGGTTTTAGGGCTGCAAAAGACATGGGAATTGAAGAGATATCAGTTTTGGGGGATGCTGAGTTGATTGTCCAGCAGATCATAAATATTTATCAGGACAAACACCCTCGACTGAGATCATATAGAAATGAAGTGTGGGATCTGGTTGACAGTTTTTTCTCTGCTTTCAAAATTTCATTTATTCCAAGAGAAGAGAACGTCATGGTTGATGATTTGGCTATATCAGCAAGCAATTTTAGAGTCCCTCTACCACCTAAAATCAGGTATGATGTTGAGTTAAGATATAGGCCCTCTATACCTGACAATATCAAGTATTGGAAGGTGTTCAAGGATGATCTTGAGATCATAAGATTTCTTGAGTCTGTTGATGAGTTCTCTGCATTACACATTGATTAGGATCATGATCTCGAGGGTGACCCTCACGCTGATGTATTTCTAAATAAAATTGCTAATCACCATATTGTTCAGCTGCCTAGAAACCACATTCCCAAAGGCCAATTCCATTATAAATATTATTCAATGGGAACAATTTGGCAGGAAAGTTTAAAGGCCCAACTAAGGATGTTGATGCAGTTGAATGCAATATTGGTACAAAGGAGGATCCAAAGTTCATCAAGTTGTCAAGCAACCTATCAAGGGAGCAGAGAGTCGAGTATACTGATCTATTAAAGGAATTTTTTGATGTTTTTTCTTGTACCTATGAATACCTCAAGACATACAACACAACCATCATTGAGCATAAAATCCCATTGAAAGAGGAGGCCAAACAATTTAGGTAGAAATTAAGAATGATAAATCATATGTTGTTGTCTATTATAGAAAGGGAGGTAAAGAAGATGTCTGATTCCCAAATCATTGTCCCTCTGAGATACTCTGGATGGGTGGCCAACTTGGTCCCATTAAGGAAAAAGAGAGGAGAAATCAGACTCTGTGTTGATTTCAGGAATCTGAATAGAAGCTCCAAGAAGGACAACTACCCTTTGCCAAAGATGGAACACATGTTGCAGAGTGTGATAGGCACATCCAGGATCTCCATGATTGATGGATTTGTTGGCTACAATCATATCTCTGTTCTGCCTAAATACAGAGAAAAGACAACCTTCACCACTCCTTGGGGCACATTCATGTATGCAAAAATGCTCTTTGGATTGATGAATGCAGGAGAAACCTTCCAACGAGCCATGGACATCGCCTTCATTGCAAAAAGAGACAAATTTGTGGTCATTTATCTAGATGACATAATAGTCTTCTCCAAATATGATAAATAACATTATTAACATCTGAGAAAGGTCTTCTCAAAATGAAGAAGGTTTGGTCTCTCCCAAAATCCCAAGAAGTCTTTATTTTCCATGCAGGAAGGAAAATTTTTGGGACACATCGTATCAGCTGAGGGGGTTGGGATTGATTCAAGAAGGGTGGAAGCTATTCAAACCTTGTTGCTTCCCAAATCCAAGAAGGAGGTTCAGTCCTTCCTAGGCAAAATCAATTTTCTCAAAAGGTTTGTTGCAAATTTTGTCCAATATATGAAGCATATCCCATCCATTCTCAGCAAGGGGAACAGAGTAAAATGGACTGTTGAATCCAAAGAATCCTTCAATCAAATAAAAAAGGCATTGACTGAAGCATTTGTGCTAGTCAGTCCTAATTATTCCAAGGATTTTCTGATTTTTTACTTTGCTTCATTTGATACAATGGTCATTGTTTTACTACAAAAGAATGATGTAGGGATGGAGCAGCCTATTTCCTTTTTCAACAAAGCACTAAGAGACATGGAGGTCAGATATGACATCATGGAGAAGTAGGCCTATGCCTTGGTGAAAGATATTAAATACTTTAGAGTCTATGTTCTGCATTCAAAAATCATTGCATATGTTCCTTCAACATCCGTGAAGGAAATTATCATTCAACCTGACATAGATGTGAGAAGGAGCAAGTGGATTGCCAAAATCCTTGAATTTGATCTGGAAATAAAACCCACCAAACTAGTTAAAGGCCAAGGTTTAGCCAAGTTGTTGGCTTAATCCAATTACAAATATTTTGGGTTTAACTTCATCAACACTTGCTCAGAAAATCAACAGGGTGAGTTATCTGATAAAATTCCTCAGGACAACCCTCAATTGGCAGAATGCACCTAGTACAAAGACATTATATTTTTTCTACAGGAGTTGATACCTCCATATGGTACGGGAAAAAGTAAGGAAAAAGATTTAAAGAACAAAGAAATTAGATATTTCCCTATTGACTAGGTATTGTATTGGAAATACCCTCTAGGAGTGCTTCTGAGATGTCTATAGATATTGTATTGCGACCTCCATATGGTACGAGAAAAAGTAAGGAAAAAGATTTAAAGAACAAAGAAATTAGATATTTCCCTATTGACTAGGTATTGTATTGGAAATACCCTCTAGGAGTGCTTCTGAGATGTCTAGACCCACAGGAGGCCCAAAAGATTATGTTTGATTTTCATAATAGCCTGTGTGGGGGAAATCATTTCTTGAGAACCATGAACTATAAAATTCTCAAGGATGGGTACTTCTGGCCTACTCTATTCACCAATGTTTGTGTGAAAATCAGGGCTTGCATCAAATGCTATAAATTCTCTGGGAAGCAACAACTCAAGTTTCTGTCGTTGAAACTTGTGGCAGCTACATGACCCTTTCAGTAGTGGGCCCTAGAATTTATTAGGGAGATTCACCCTCCTTCGATTGGTCAGCATAGATGGATCTTAAATGTCACTGATTACTTCACCAAATGGATAGAAGTTATCCCCACAAGGAGTGCTTCTCAGAAAGTAATGATCCTTTTTCTGGAAGATATTATAGCAAGGTTTGTTTGTCCGAAAAGAATTGTCATTGATAATGCCGCATACTTCAAGTTTGAGCCATTAATCTAGTTTTGTGAGAAGTCTGGAATTTCATTGGTTCACTCAACTCCCTACTAACCTCAAGGGAATGGAATGGAAGAATCCTCTAACAAGATCCTTGTAAAGATTATCAAAAGACTGTTAGAGGACAACAAGAAAGCATGGGATTCAAAGCTCAAAATTTCTCTGTGGGATGATAGAGTGACAAAAAAGAGGTTGTTGGGTCTCTCTTCTTTCCATCTTGTATATGGAACTAAAGCAGTCTTTCCTCCTCAGCTTACCCTACCTGTGGAGAAATTATTTTAGGACTACCAAGGAGAACTTGATGACATGATCAGAAGGATACATCAACTGGTAGAAGTGCAGCAGACTAGAGAGCAAGTGATGGACATGGCACATGACCATCAACAAAAGATCAAGCAGTCGTTTGACAAGAAGAGCAGAGAAAAATATTTCCAGCTAGGTGATCTAGTACTCAAATGGGATGCACCCAGACAGGACAAGGGAAAGCATGGTAAATCTGAAGCTCTTTGGATTGGACCCTTCAAAATTTCTGAGACACTTTCAAATAATACATACAGGTTGCAGAATTTGAAGGGTAACACAATTTTTAGTGGCCCTGTAAATGGGAACTTCCTGAAAATGTTTTTTTTTAAGGCCATAGTTGGCTTCCTACCATTGTAAATATTGTTCTTGTTTCATGTTTATTTTTTTTTTAATAGGAGACTCCATAACCCAACGTTAAGGCACTGGAACTACTTGTTCTTGGCATCTCGTAGGGAGCATGCCATCCCCTATGGAGTGAAATGTTATCACATAAAGTTGTCAAGGTCTTGTGAGTATGTGTTTTCTACCTAGGTTTGTAACTTTTCCCGTTTCTCCTCTTTTGCAGACCCGATCATAAATTTTTCCTCTCGGCTTGTAGTTTTTCTGTTGTTTGTTTCCACCTATTTGATGGATCTATTTTTCATTGTTGGCTGCCTGAGAAATTTTGGCCCTAATATTTTATTTTTATCTAAGGTCGATCACTCCTTCCTTTACCTTTGTCCCTAATATCTTTTCTCCCAAGCCCTCAACAGTCAATTAGGTAAACTATACATACCGCAGTCATGAACACCAAGCGCAACATTTAAAGCAATCTGATATAAACTCTAATCAAGTGAGCGAGCAAGATCATCTTTCAACGACCGAGATTCATTAGATGGAGAGGATTGATAGCCATCGAGTGATTGGGATCATACAGTTGCACCAAGTATAGCATCAGACATAGGTTTGAAATTGTGAGGCCGACCCAAGCCATTGGTATCGGGAGGGACGCATGGCGCAGGATCAACATTTTGTTGACTCACAGAATGGAGCGTTCAAAGGGAAAATCCATGAGGAATCACGAGACGCAAAGACACAAAATAATATGGGCCATCCATTTTAGAGGGATGCGTGTCATATGATCCAAGGGATCACGATTTTGTGACCCGGGAGGTTTGAGCATGGATCTTAACGTGAACTCACAAAACATGAAATTGCGATGCACCTAAGAGTTAGGCCCATGATCACATCCCAGGGTCATATGGACAGTGGGGCCTGAGAGAGGTAAGTACCTGATTGAGGGACGAGCGACTGAATTTGTTTGAGGAGATGATCATGGCCGTTAGATTCGAGGCAGATCTGACCATTGATCTAGATGAGCCATTTTGTAGGAACAAGCATCGGGATTTTTGAAATCAAGGGGAGTGAAAACTCCCAAAATGCAAAATGCCAAAATTTCATATGGGATAAGCATAGGGTCGTGGCCCAAGGTCGCGTGGGGTGATGAAAAGGAGTTGCGCAAAAGATGAAAGTGTCTAAGTTGGGCACATGGAAATATCTGCATGACCTCGAGGCACCATAATTGAATCGAAGGAGCCGTGAGCTCACTTGGAACATTCATGGGCGTCAGGCCTCGCCCTGATCTCGATGAAAGTAGTTAATAAAAATGGGGGAGATGGTTGAAACCTCATTTCACCACTTAAATGGAAATCAATGAAAAAATAGCCGTGAAGGGCAGATAGTTAGCCAAAAGTTCCCCTGCCATTGATTTTCTTGTGAAGCCCATACTAATCTGATCTTGCGTCTGACAAGAGAATGCAAATGCAATCTGACAGAGGAGAATGAAGATGCCAAGCCTTGAATGTAGTGACTAGAGTGCTCTTCTGTAGGAAACAAGTTGTTTTGCATATATATACTCAGTTTTTATATTTTGTAATGGTCAATGGTTGATCTAAGATCCCATATTGTAAAGTTTTAATGAAGCCTTTGGTTCTTTGGTTATGAGCTGCCTTTTGAGACTTATTGTTTAATGACATTCAACTTTCCTATCATGTCTTTTGCTTCTGATATTGAAGACTCGAGCATGGGTGATCCAGTCAATTTGTTGTGACTGTATTGTAATGTATGTTTGATTGCAATATTGTTATGACGTTTTCAGTTTCCTGAAGTTTTGAGTTCAAGGAGATCTTTTATTCAGAGATTTTCCCCCTTAGGCTGCTGAAAGACCCGATGTCCACAACAAAAATATACATTTCCTCACATGTTCTCCCCCCTACTCATCAATATACTACAAGTTAGTGACTGTAGTTATATCAAGACCTCATATGCTTATGCATGCCAACCCAGTTTTTCTGAGTTAAAGCAATGTAATCCCAAGACTGTGTCCATTAGACCACCCTTAAAATTATTCATTGTCATATAAAACTGATGGGTATTGGGCTTACCTCTGCTGAAATATAGAGGTGTTTACTAGTGCTAACACTAACTATTTTATCCAAGTGTGCAAATGATATTTGAGCTCAGCGCTACAAACCAGGTGCTACAGATAGGCATTGTGAACTCAGTGTTGTGAACTTTTTGAAGAGGGGAGTTGGATGTTGAGATAATTGAAGACATTCCTGTTCAAATTTAACCACATCAACAACAAACACAATCCCATCAGGTACTCCATGAATATTTATACATTTTCTAAATGCTGAAGGAGAGGTGTTTTGCTAGTTTTATCCATTGGCACTGCGAACTCTATTATTTTGTGTTGACTTCTTTCACATCCATTTCCTTCATGATATGAACCCTACATATTAAACCTCATCATATTTAACACCTCATCCATCCTTCTTACTGCTTAGAATTCATTTTCTCCTTTGGTATTTCCCAACGCCACAAACCCCCTTTTCTGGTGCTACAAATTCTCATTTCTAGCGCTGCGAACTTGTTGCTGCAAATTCATCATTGTGAACCTCAAGTTCCAGTTTTTGTTGAACTCCTTCCTCTACATACTTGACAAGATCAAATTCAAAGGAGTGACTCTACACCCTTTTCATCTTGGGTTTTTGGTTGATCAATTGTCAGATTAGATTACATGCATTGTTCATACTGCTAAAGGATACTTGTATTGTCATAAAATCCCTGTTTCATGTAGAGAGTTGAATGGTGTCTTCCTCTTATTGTAAATTCTAGTTGCCTATATTTATATCGGTAAATTGAATACTGCACTCTCTCATCCCTGAATGTGCATGAAGTTTGTTGTATAATGTTCTACAAGATCAACTTATTGAAAACATTTCACCATCAAAACCCTAGTATCTTATATCCTTGTTTTCATACATATACCTATTATTACAAATCATAGAAAACATTCCTCAACAACAGTCATGAACAATCCATAGCAAAAGAATAATCATAAGGGAGGTGAAATATTGAGGACATAGCCCTACGATATGCATCTTTTTTATTCTGAACCCTTGATCATAGAGGCTTTCTAGAGGGTAGGTTGTATTATTTTTTGTGAAAGAATGCAAAGGGGGCACTTGCAAGTGGTTAGGGAATTTGCATTAAATTTCAATGGGACTAGAACCAAGGTTGGAATATTGAAGTTTGAAGTTTCATAATTGTCCATATCTGCTGCAACAGGGATACCTAGCACTGGAGAAAAGTGGTTCAAGGCTATGAAACTAAATGCCTCTTTCTCCAAGGATTTCTGCAAACCATAATACCAAGAAGACAATCTGTCCAAAGGGGTACCCAGAAATCATATGCTTGAAGTTTTTGATAAAATGTTGAAGGTGATTCATACATATTTCACCTATGAGGGAAGATTTAACATGGTATACCAATACCATATCAAATTTATGCTACACTTCATAGGAAAATAAATTATAAACCTCCCTTTTTATTTTCTCAAAAGTATTGGAAAGATGGTTGACAAAGTTTAGGCCAAATCCAAGAAAGTGGACCCTAGTGTTTTCCACTCATCTCTTATCAAAATGCTAGTGATGGAAGAATTGAGAAATACAAACATATATTGGGAAACATTCATCACTTCTTCATATTTTCAGCCACATGTTTCCCCCACTCCACAATCAAAGCTTCAAATCCTTAGTCATGATGAGAATATTATGTATTCATAGGTGAACAAGAAGAGAAAGAGTACCATGACTGATAAAGATGATAGATCCAAAAGGGAGATGAAGAAGGAGGAACTTAAAAATCATCATAGAGGGAATATTGACCCATGCTAGATCCCATTCCAGTAAAGGTTTCTTCAAGAAAATATACATGCCTGAGAGGCATAAAGTTGTTGCCTTCTTCACCCAGTGTAGTTGACAAGGTCAAATCTAGGAGGCCTCTTACCAGAGTAGCAACCAAGATAGAAATACCTATGAAGAATGATGCAGTAAGAGTTTTATCCCATAAGAAAGGTAAATGCATATTTTTTGGAAATCCTTTTGAAACTATTGACATCACTGCTCCTCAAGAAGAGAGTAATCTCACTTTTAAGAGGCTCCAAAGACAACAAAGCTTAAAGAGCCAAGGGTTGAAGTGGTTGAAATTAAGAAGGAGGAGTTGGTTTTAAATAGGAAACTTAAAGGACTCATGGAAATGTATCATGAAACTATTGAAAAATCCATATTTATAGCCAAAAGGTATCATCCCCTCCATGGGTAGCTCAGAAACCTCTACAGACAGAACAAAGATAACCAGGAAAAAATCAGAGAACTAAAGACAAAACTTCATCCTTTCAAAGAGTATTTAGTTAAGAGAAATATAGATATGTTGCCTAAAGTTTCTACAAGGAGGAGCTCCATATTTAGAAAATAAAGAAGTTGAATCCCTTAAACCATATAAGTTTTTGACAGTTTCCTATTTTTGTATTTTGCAATTTTAAGGATGGTCATGCTTGATAAATCATGTTTATCTACTAGGGTGTTATCTTCTAAGTCATATACCATGGTCATAAGTTATCACAGTCGTTTGTGGAATTGGAGATATTTTTGGAACACTTTAAGGCGTTATCAAAGTAAATAAGCTACTACAGGAAAGTTCACAGTGCCCGACGTCGGGAACTGGCTTATACAAGTAGTCACTGCAAATTGGTGTTGGGAACTCAGGTTTTTGAGTTTTAAATAAAGGAACAGTTTCAAGATGTCAAATATCGATGCAAGAGAGTTGTATGATGATGATTTATGAGTTAGGAGGCCACCTTCTAAAGGGAGAAGCGCTCAAAGGGACACTTCATCAGCCATAAAGAAGATATTGAAGACATTGCCAACATTAGCCTAAATTTTAGCATTTTGTTTTTTTTTGTTATCCATTTGTTTCCACGCCACTTTGAGGGCACATGGATCCTATGTTAAGGTTTTTATTTAAATTATAGTGTTTTCACTGACAGTCTAGGTTATAAAAACACTATTTTAAGTCTGATAGAGGGTTTGAATGGTCTAGGAGAGGACTCATTTTTTATACTGTGTGTATTACAGAAAGACCTTCTATTTTTATGTATCAGACTTAAGATTCTCTGGATAATGAAAATCAATTATTTTTCCTGTTGTCATTTTGTCTTCTAATTCTAATCACATTCTAGTGAAAGATTCATTTGACTGATTTATAACTTGTTGCAATAGAGGATATGTTCTAATATTGTTTATAGATATATCAAAATTCATCTCTTTGATTATAAGAATTTCTTTTTTCAAAGAGTTATGCTTTGTATGTCTGTCATAATTCCTAATGTAGATGATAGGAATTTCACTTTATTCTTATTAATTCTTCCACCTACTCATCCTTTTTATAAAACCCTGATCAAATTTATTCAGAGCCTTATTTTTTGGTGAAAAATTATGTGAAGATGTGGTTTACACTATTTTCCTAGGTTTTCATCCATTCGCTACAGTATCATAAAAAAATATATTTAACCTATTTATGGGTGTTGAGCTTACACTTTAGTAGTCAAATTGTGACTTTCAGTGCTAACATTCTTGGTGTCTTTGTCGGGGAATGGATTGAATACTTTTCCCTAGGTTGTATGAGAGAGAAAATATTGATTATGAGGTGCACAGTGACCAGTAAACCGAAGACTATAGATCGCACCTAGAGACTCCATTATTTCAATTTTGGCTCCCAAAGGCAGATGTATGTAATATACCCAACCAACCACAAGTTGGGGCATGGTACCTTCAAGCGCGCCCTTGGACTTCTTTCTCTTACTGATACCTTTTTAAAATTTAAGGATGCATAAAAGAAAAGACTTTAACGACATGCACAACAATAGTCAACAATCATGCATGGTCTAAAGATTCAAATAAATGATAATTAAATATACACAACAATTACATTCATACACAGATAATAATATCACAACAGAGAGTACTTATATTTATAAAAAGGCAACATTAATTGACTACAAACCAAGTACGTTCCACCCAACCATTGACACCCCTGCTCCAAATCTCAACATCAGTTTTAGCCCCAAGCCAGGGCTATGAATCCACAAAAATAGTTCCAGAGTGTACTTGGGTTCCCAAACCAGTCATCTCTCAATATCTCATAGGTTTCCCAACACCCACAATAATCCAAGTACCCATCTCTCTTCTACCCATCCTGTACCACCCAAGAGAATGAACCTCCACCCTTCTCTGCCACGTAGTCCCTTAGGCATTCCTTCTCCTTTTCAAGGGTCTCCAGCACAACTGGTCCAAAATATCAATGATGGAACTCTCAACACTCGCAGTTGTGATAAAAATAGGGCACAGGCCAACACATCTCAGACATGCAGGCCCCAAGTCATGGCTGGATTGCACCAATTACCATTACAACCAACTATCTCATGGCTAATCTTCAGCAGTTCGGTTCCCTCTCCCTAAGAAAATATGTGGATGAGGATGGCTCAATGAATGGGTGAGAGAGTTCATGAAAGTGTGTGAGGGAAATGAATGAACGTACAGGAAAATCAGCAAACAAGCCATCAGTCCAACCCCCCCATCAGACCAGAGGCAAGTTTAAGTAACTTCGCGGGGAATCAAAAACCTCCTATCCTTCCCCAAGAAGCTCACGTAATTGATCCCCTTAGAAAAAAAGGGTAACTAACATAGGAATAAACACTTAGCCTCTCAAGTCTCTTGTGGAATCATAGCCTCCTATAACTCTAGTCCTTATTCGTCTAGAAGCCAACCATGTATTTATTATTAATAATGATAGAAAAAATTACATTTCTTGGGCATACTGGCCTTTTAATAATTGTTTGGGCACCCTAGCCTCTCAGCATTGTAAAAATACATTATTTAAAATGGGGTTTCAAAACCTAGGGTGTTACATCCCCTCCCCCTTATTTTGGCACTGTCCTCAGTGCATATACAAAATAGAGATCAAAATCTCAAAATTATTCAAAAATCTATGGGTACTCTACTTGCATGGTATATTCATTCTCCCATACATCATATCTAGGACCATATAAGGTCCACTCAACTTTTACCCTCTCTATAACTTGATTCTAGAGCATTTTTTACTTTTCTTTCCCCTACTTTAAATTCTCTAGCTGTCATGTTCTTGTCTACATAAAATTTCTTTCTATCCTGAGTTGCCTTTAAATTCTTCTTGATCTTAACCACCTAGTCTTCCATGTCCTTGAGCAACTCCGGCCCAAGTACCACTCTATCTGCTGGGTTGTCCCAACTTACTGGAGTATCACATTTCCTACCATACAAGGATTGAAATGGGCTCATTCTTAATGAAGCTTGATACCCATTATTATATGCAAACTCAACCAAGTGTAAGTAATCTTCCCACTTAGATGGCTTATCCATCACATACATTCTCATCATATCTTCAATTATTCGATTGACCTTCTCTGTTTTCCCATTTGTCTGGGGATGATATGTTGTGAAAAATTTTAGATTTGTGCCAAATCCTTTAAACAATCCCCTCCAAAAATTGGATGTAAACTTTGTATCTCTATGTG
>JASDQU010107385.1:44072-60082 GCA_032191745.1 Picea mariana
CTCTGGGATTGGCAATGGCTGCAGCAACCCCGCTGGGTGCCTTCACCTTATGACATTCCATACATCGAGTGATGTAATAAAAAACATCCTTATTCATTCTTGGCCAAAAGAAATGGCTTCTTACTGTTGTAATCATTTTTTGGTAACCGAGATGTCCAACATAAGGAACACAATGCATTTCCTTTAGTACCAAATTCCTTAGTTCTCCAGAACTAGGAACATAGATTCTATTTTTATGCATGAGTAATCTGTCTCCCTTTATCTCATACTCCTTTATTTTCTGCTATACATTTCCTTGCTGTAAGTTTTCCTTTACCTGTAGGTAATGTTGATATGTAACAAGACCATCTAAAATTTTTCTCTTCAAGTTTGACTGATGCATACTGAAAACAATAGTGTGCATGAGATGCACTCTTCTACTAAGTGCATCAGAAACTTTATTCTCCTTTCCCTTGATATTCTTGATATTGAATTCATATTCAATTAAAAATTTGAATTTCTTCCCCAGAAGATAATACCTCCACATCCTCAAGGTGTGAACAATGTCATCAAGTTCCAAGTCACGAGTGTAATAGTTCCTCTCATGTTCCTTAATATTTGTGGACTCATATCCAATGACATGTCCATTTTGTGTGAGGAATCCCCCAATTCCTTCCTTACATGCATCGTCTATACATACCACAGATATTTCATTTGGGTTAGGAATCTTTAACACAGGTGGACTAGTAAGTAATTCCTTCAACAGATTAAAATTCTTTTCACACTTGAGTGTCCATTCAAATTTAGTTCCCTTCTTTTCCAAAGAAGTGATGGGATGAGAAATCTTAGATAACCCTACTATGAACCTTTTGTAGTAGCCAGCTAATCCCATAAAATATATGACATCTAACACATTTCTAGGTGTTGGCCATCCTCTAATGGCTTCGTTCTTCTCTAGATCTACTGTTATGCCCTGATCTGAAATAATGTGTCCCAAGTAATGGATATGACTTTGATAAAAATAACACTTACTCAACTTGGCATACAACTGATTTTCTCTTAGTACTTGCAATTCCAGTCTTAAGTGATTTTCATGCTCTTCTTCAGACTTAGAATAGATAAGTATGTCATCCAAGAATACTATGACAAACTTATCCAAATAATTTCTGAATATGCCATTCATTAAGCACATGAAGATAGTTGGTGCATTGGTCATTCCAAATGACACCACTAAAAATCCATAATGCCCATACTTGGTCCTAAAGGATGTCTTATGAATGTCTTCTTCCTTGATTCTTACCTGATGGTATCCTGCCCTCTGGTCAATATTTGAAAATATCTTTGCTCCTCTTAGTTGGTAAAGAGGTCATCAATTCAAGGTAGAGGATACATGTTCATTATACTATACTTGTTTAGCTGTCAGAAGTCAATACACAGTCTCAAGGTTCCATCCTTATTTTTGACAAAAAGTATTGGTGCTCCCTAAGGTAAAACACTTAGACGTATGTACCCTTTCTTCAACAATTTCTCCAACTACATTTGTAACTATTTTAAATTTGGTGTGCTCATTCTGTAAGGTGTTTTTGACACTGGGGTAGCTCCTGGCACTAAATCAATTGAGAAATTTATCTCCCTTCTTGGTGGAAATCCAGGTATTTCTTGGAATACATATTCAAATTCCTATAGTACTGAGAAATCTTCTAGGATTGGCCCTTTTTTATTATATGTGTCTTCCACATGAGATGCATACAATTGACATCCTTTCCTAAAACATATTTTTAGCTGTAAGACTAAAATCTCCCTTATAAAGATGGGTCTTGGAACTCATTTCACAGTGCTCTATTTTCCATTTCCATCAAGACATGTAAATGTCTTGTTATGACAATTTAGGATAGCATGATGCTTGTCCAAGCAATCCATTCCAATCCGAATATCATAAGGCCCCAATGGTATTATATTTAAATCAATACTAGTATTCACACCATTAAGACTTATGGAACAACTTCTAACTATGTCATGGATTCTTCTTTTGGTTCTAGTGGCTAAATGAACCAAACTTTCTTTTCCAGGTTTACTTTTCTCCAAATGTAATATATCCACTATCTTAAGATCAATGTAACAATGAATTTCTCCTGAATCAATCAAAATAGCAACATGTTGATTTATGATCTTACCTTGCACCTCGATCATATTAGATTGGTACTCTGCTTGTCGATCGTTTATAGCTGCATATCTTCTTCCCATATCTTCGAATGTTGTAGCCTCTTAGATGTTATGCATAGTCTTCACTCTATCCTTTATGTGTGGGAAATCCTTGTACATATGATATTCCTTGCATCCCCAGCATTGGATTGGTGGTATTCTCCTTTTTACTAAGGAATCTTCCTTCCTGGAATCTCCCTTAGCATACTGATCTTGATGATATCTATTAGGATCATTCCTATTGAAGGGATGTTTGAATCATTTCCTCCTCTAATCGGACTTTGCATTTTTCTTGTCCTTTCAATATTTATACAAGGATTCTCTTCTCTGGCCTTTCTCATATAGGTATTTATCCTTCCTGATGGCCTCTGTCAAGGTCTTGGGTTCATCAAACTTGATATTTTCCTTATAAATGGATAGCACTCCACTTAGAAATATCTGTATTTTCACTTTCTCATCACCAATGAACTTGGCATACTTTAACAATCCCAAGAAATTCTTCTTGTATTCTTCCATAGTCATGCTTCCTAACCAGAGTTCAAATAACTCCTGCATTTTCTTGTCATAGAAATTCTCTGAGAGGTACACCTTCTGGAATTATTTCTTGAACTACTTCCAAGTGATCCTACTTAAATTAACATGTTCCACTTTCTTTAGTTTGTCCCACCACATTACAACTTTCCCATGTAAATGGTAGGTGGAAAGCCTGGCTTCTAGCTTGGATGAATAGTTATGCAACTAAAAATATCTCCTGAGCCCAAGAAACCATGCTTCGGCATCATCTTCCCTTTCTCTTTCACCCTTAAAGGAAGTTGTCTTGAGCTTCCTCAGCTTTCCTTACAAGCTATCTACCTCTTGTTTCCTTCTTTGGTGTCTGACAGGAGACACCTCTGGACTGCTTACGGGATCATCCGATGCATAAAAATTTCTTTCTGAGTAAGGAGGTGAGTGGTTTCCATGAACTCTGCTAGCACTTCTGGAATAACCAACTCTTCCATGATCATCCCTTCTTTTATGTCACCTACCTTCTAACTCTTGTCTTGAATTTGATCCCTTCTTCATTTGTCTCTGCAACTAATTTAATATCTGCAACACTCGAGCATTTATTTGGATTTTCTCTCTCATCAGTCTCTCATTGTCTGCTTTGTAGCTATGCACTCCCATCTTCAGGCTTCTTACCATTTCTATTAACGTTTCCTGCTCTCCTTTTCCCTTGCATCCATTGGACTCTGTCTCTACATTACCAACTATGGTATTCTAGCCTTTAGCCTCCTTATCATGACTAGAGGCTCCCTCGCCTTCTTCCATTTCCTCAATACGCATCCTGAGTTGATGTGTTTAAACCCCTTAATTCTGAAAAATGTGCAAGCAACCATTTTTTTAGAATTATGCATATGATAAACAAAATTTTCAAACCATGCTACAGGTCTCTTTCTTTTTTTTTGTTCATGGAGATCATATGCCCATTCTCCGAAAGTAACAGTCTCATGTTATCCTTGGATGACATAGAATTTCATCCTGTGCAAACGCTTCCTTCAATCCACCTTCCTAGGTGGCCATGACTAGAAACTATGGATAAATCATTCCTTAGCACTTTTCTTTCTCAAAGACCACCAATTCAGTCCTTATCACTCCTTCCCTCATCTCTCAATATGCATATGACCACGGCCATGACCCTGTGCTTCACTAAAAATGCACTTGTCCAAAGCTTTAGGACTTCAGAACTTTCATCAAGGAATGGATCAACGGTCCTCATCCTCTTTCACGATCAATGATCGAGATCCACTTCAGGACTCCACGCTTCGAGAGTCTTAAATTTCCTTTTTTTCCTCTGCCCAAGATGCTTTTACCCAAAGTTCATGGTCTGTCGATGGGTGCCCTTCCATAGATCAATGATTGTGAATCTCTTCGGCTCTTCGAGCTTTAGAAGTTTCAAACTTTCCTCCTATATGGTCTCCCAGAGTTATTTTACCCAAAGTTGACTATCCTTCAATGTGTTTCTTCTAGAATCAATGGTCGATATGTACTCTGGCCTTCGTGCCTTCGGGAGTTTTCAAACCAATGCAACCTATCACATCTTTCCCTTCTAGAGTACCCAGTCTCCGGACTGAACGATCTGTCACCAAATGGAGAAATACTGGAAGCGGAAACGTGGCCCAACTGGGCAAGTGACACATGTCACATTCTAACTGACATTTCAGTACTCCAAATTCCCAAAACTTACTGACATGTGGCACACATCCCATGTGTCCACATCATCCAAGGTGACATCTGCAAGCCATGTCACTTCGAGAATTCCAGGATCCACATCACCTCTAGGTGATGTCATTGTGCCCCATCACTTCGGCTCTTCAGGATTCTGGATTTCAGGAGTTTCCCTACTAGAACACTTTCAATTCTCCCGAACTCCGAATTCCCAAACTGGGCAATCTGTCACCATGTGCCCTCCCAGATCAAATGACTAATATTCGCTTCAAGTCTTTACTCGGAGTCCACGGATCTGAACCACATGTCCTCCTTAATATGATGGTTGAGTCTTACTTCAAGCCTTCACCCAAAATCCACATATTTATGCCACGTCTCTTGTGGATCAAACGACCTAGATTCACCTCAGNTCTGTCACCATGTGTCCTCTTGGATTAGATGACTAAGATTCACTTCGGGTCTTCACCTGAAGTCCACAGATATGCACCACATGCCCTCCTTAATCTGATGGTTGAGGCCTACTTTAGACCTTCACCCAAAATCCATAGATTTACGCCATGTCTCTTATAGATCAGATGACCTAGATTTACCTCGGGCAATCCGACCCTTGATATTTACTCCAGACGATCTGGTGACTGAGATCTATTTTGGATGATTGGGCGATTAAGATTCACTTCGAATCTCTGATTCTCCAGGCTTAGGGAGTTTCAAATCTCAACTGAAACCCCCCTAAATAGATTTCTCTGGACTTACTAATCTGCTGACACGTACTTCTTAGTGATTAACGGTCAGGAGATACATCGGCTATACGGAGTTTTTATGTTTGAGCACTAACATGTCACATCACTACATGCCTTTAAATTTGCGAGGCCACGCATTGGTCATGTGGCGTAACCCGCATTTCACCCCGTAATGCTCTTGGTGCTGACACATAACCCCTTGGAAAAACCGTGGTTTCAATTGCAGGACCGCCTTGGGAAATTGTCTCCCATGCAACTTGGTTTCCCACAATGCCTCATGTCCGTTGATCTCAATCTCCAATGGGATATGACGATGGTGACCTTATCCCTTGCTTCCTTTTCATCGAATGAACCTTGTTACCCTGTCCTCCGATCCAATGATCTTACAATGAAGATTGCTCCTGAATTCAAAGGGGATGGTCATAATCCTTCGAACCCCTTACACAGGTCTCTGACGTTCTATCTCCTGCGTAGATTTTGCAACGCCATTCCTCCTGAGAGTTTCAACTCCACAGTCAGAATTCCATCTAGACCCCGAGACTCTGACCAACAGATCCAACCCATAACGACCCGGTGTTTCAACCAGAAGCTCTAATACCATTCTGTAACATCCTGAGCCACCCACACACCGGGGCATGTTACCTTCAAGCCTACCCTTGGACTTCTTTTTCTTATGATTCCTTTTTAATATTTAAGGATGCATAAAATAAAAGAATTTAATGACATGCACAGCAGTAGTCAACAAGCTTGCATAGTCTAAAGACTCAATTAAATGATAATTAAATATACAACGGAAAAACATTCAAATACATGTAAATTATACCATAGCAGAGAGCACTTATCTTTATGGAAGATGACACCAATTGGCTGCAGACCAAGGACATTCCACCCAACCGTAGACATCACTGCTCCAAATCTCAATAGCGTTGTCACCCCTGATCCAGGGCTATGAATCCACAAGGACAATTCCAGAGTGTACTTGGGTTCCCAAACCAGTCAGCTCTCAATCTCTCATAGGTTTCCCAACACCCACAACAATCCAAGTACCTATCTCTATTCTACCCAGCTTGTACCACCCAAGAGAATGGACCTCCACCCTTCTCTGCCACAAAGTCCCTCAGGCAATCCTTCTCCTTTTATTTCTGGGCCTCCAACACAACTGGTCTAGAATCTCAATGTTGGAACTCTCAGGACTCACAGTTGTGAGCAAAACAGGGCACAGGCCAATGGATCTCAAACATGCAAGCCCCAGGTCATGGCTGGATTGCACCAATGAACATTACAACCAACTATCCCATGGATAATTCTTCAGCAGTTCGGTTCCCTTTCCCAAGCCAAGATGTGGATGATGGATGGATCAATGAATGGGTAAGTGTATTCATGGAAGTGTGTGAGGGAAATGAAGGAACGTATAGGAAATCAACAAACAAGCCATCAGTCAAACCCCCCCATCAGACTAGAGGTGGGTTAAAGTAACTTTGTGGGGAATCAAGAAACTCCTAGAATTCCCCAAGAATCTCACGTAACCAATCCCCTCCCTTAGGAAAAAAGAGTAATTAACATAGTAATAACACTTATCCCTTCAAGCCCCCTCTCTTGTGGCATCATAGCCCCCTATAAATCTAGCCCTTGTCTATCTAGCAGCCATCGATGTGTTTATTATTAATAATGATAAAAAAATTACATTTCTTGGGCACGCTGGCCTTTTAACAATTCTTTGGGCACCCTGGCCTCTCATCATTGTAACAATACATTATTTAAAATGGGGGTTCAGAAGCTAGGGTGTTACACCGATGAAGGGAAAAAGGCAGTTGAGATGGTTCCTATAACCGTCGATGAAATCAATAAAAGGACATCAACAAGCAAGTGACAAGAGGAGAGGAGACACCATCATAGTAAGTTCATACTGATCACATCCTTCTTGCTTTATTAATTTCTTCATCCAATTACTCCATCTCCTTAAATAGAAATGTTTAACCGAAGACTGATAATTTCTTTTTTCTTCTTAAAAGGTCTTGTTGTCTTATGCCACCCACTTTCTTCCTTCTACAAACTTGATTCTAATATATATTTTCTTTATTGTCAGTGGGATCCCCAATCCAATTGTTTATGAAAAATGCCATTTAAATTTCAGAGAATATGTAATGAACTATATATTTTTTAGAAATTCCAAGAGAGATATTTTGGGAACAATCTCGATTGCACGTTGTAACCCAATTTTCTGAATATAAAGTATTTCAGGTGGATGTATCGTTATATTTATTTGATTCTCCCATGTATCAGTCCATCAAAGTTCTCTTATGCATGCAAATCATTTTCTTTTCTTTTTTATGTGATCAGAAATATTTATCCCTACTATGATGAATGTGAGGAAATTTTGTTTATTTTCTTTAAATGTGTGAATGTGTGTGGTTCCCGGTCCACTCTCAGGAACTTTCCTTAAAATAAAATAAAACATTTTATGTTTTTGTATTCTTACTTTCTTTTGATTACCATGACAAACTTCTATAAAAGTCCCACATTCTGAAGACCTCGAGTCCCATGAAAATCATAACAGAGGAGTACCACCTCAATAAAAATGAAGGGGGATTAGTATCCTTGTGAGGTTGTCGTTTCGTTCCTAACAAATTCAAGTGTCAACATTTTTGGCGGCCATACTGGAGACATGAACTGAAAATTTGGAATCTGGCCCATCATTTGTGAAAGAATATATGAATTTACCCCAAGGTAATCAACCCCATTTAGAAATTGGATTGAATAAATAACGAAGCATTTTACACTAGTTGTACAATATGATAATAACGACATCCCAGAATCAAGAAGAGTTAGAAAGGTCCCGACAGATCTTGTCCAAGAAAAAGAAAGAGAAATCCTTTGAAGATAGAGGAGAGATGAATGACAGGATCGAAGAAATCAAAGGCTAGCTAGAGCATCATAAGAACAAGGTCAATATTGAAGCTGGACGAATACAAGGGACCCATTACTAGAAGTAAAATTAAGAAACTCTTTATCCTTAGAAGTGAAAATTCTATCCCTAAAGTCTCCTCAGACATGGAAGTGAAAGAAAAACAACCCCGAGATGAGTATCATGAGGAGAGACAAGGATGTGGAAGAGATTCCACAAGAAATAAAGGAATCCCAGGGTTTAGAAATAGAAGGAGGGTAAGAGATTCCCCTCTTAATCTTATATGTGAGCAACATGAGCTCCTTGTTCTCCCTAAGGGAACCTTAAAGGAATTTTCTTGAGATGGAACAATTGATGCAAAGAGGCATCTACACTTATTTCTTGACATTTGTGACTTTCAATGAGTTGAATATGACGATGTCATGGTGGGTTTTTTCATGAAAACCTTATCATAAAGAGCTTATAAATGGTATACAATGTTTCCCTGTAGATCCATTCTCTCATTTAACAACCTCGAAGCTATGTTCCATTCTCTCATAGACTTCACCTAGATTGGGTTGAGGAAGATTGAAAGGATACATGATTTTAAGCTAAGGTTCAATGATACCTTGAGTACAATTCTAGAAGATAAAATACCAAATGACCTAGTCATTCTTGGTTGTTATAATAATGAAATGCCCCCAAATGTAAAATATGCCATCAGAACATCCCAACGGTATACTTTGGATACTGATAACCCTCCCCCTGGAAACAAAGTGAGGTTTGAGGATACTAATAACCCACAGAGACCAAGGGTTCCTAGACATCGTACTCCAAACGTGATTGTTTTGGATGATGTGTATGACGAGAAATTAATCGAGCAAGAAAATTATTACTTACCTAATGAAAGCTCTGAAACTGTGCATATGGATGGATGCAAGATGTCCATGTATATATTTGGAGAGAGAGACAATGATCCTAACTCGCAATAAAACATTGCCCAAAAAAGAGGGTTTGTAAATAGACCAAAGAATAAAGGTGAATTTGAAAAGGAAAAACAAAAAGAAAAATAAAAAGAAAAAACAAATGAAAAAGTGTCCAATTAGAAAGTGATAGATGGAAATGGAACCAAAAGGCAACACATGTTGTCAAGCTCCACTCAAATGACGTATAATTTTGCGGAGGACCTAAGTAAATTGAGGGTAACTCTTCCTTTTACGGAAGTGGTAAATATTCCTCAACAAAGACAAAACATATGGAATTTGTTGAATGATCCATCATAAAGAGTTGAAGTTGTCGTTACCAATCCAAAATAGAGCCAAATCCCGTTAACTGCCAAGCTGAGAGGTAAAATTATTCCCTTCTACATTTCAATTGAAAATCATGATGTTGCATTACATAAATGTTTAGTTGACACTGGCGTGACAAATAATATAATGCCACTCGTGGTCATGGAGGCAACATTTTTCATGAGTTTCACTAAGTATTATGAAATCGGTGAGAGCATATATGAAATCGATTCTAGAAAAGTTCCAGTGTATGAAGAAATCAAGGATTTTTATGCTTGGATTACAACATTCCCCCATATCATTATAGTTTTCAATATTATTGTGGTAGACCTTCTTCCATCTTATGGAGTTGTGATGGGAAGAGACTACACATCCATGATCGATGGATATATAATGAATGAAGGAAGTTGTATGATGCTACCAGGAAAGGAGGGAGCGATGATTAAAGTATCCCGTGAACCTAGAAAACCATTATCCTTCAAGAAGAAGGACAATGAATTAATGGAAGATTATATAGATGTCAGGATTGAAAACTATGTTATCCTGGACATGGAGCACAACAAAATCCTAGAGTGAGTTCAAGGCTTGGGGAGCCAAGAATGTTTGTTTGAAGGCTACTAGAGGATGTTATTCGATGGAACTTGTTCTAAATCTGGGAACACAATTGGAATTGTTCTTTTGATTCCAAATAAGACTATGCATCCCCATGCTGTGAGACTAGAGTTTTCATGCACAAATAACAAGCCAGAATATGAATCTCTAATCGACAGGATGATCCTTGCACATGAAATGAAAATAGAACATCTCGTTGTGACTGGAGACTCTAGTTTGGTCATCAATTAGGTTACCCAAAGGTACAAAATAAAAAAGGAAACACTTAAGTTGTATTTCAAAAGAGTTAATGAATTGATGGAATCATTCAGCTCCTTCAACATTTCTTTCACTCTAAGGGAAAAGAATCACAAGGTCGATTCACTAGCCTTGGCAGCCTCATTATCAAAACCAGATGATGTCTATCAGACAATTGGCTTAGGTTTATGGACAATAGGTCTAGATTATTGGTTGTCATTGATGTCAACCCTTGGAGAGTGATATTGTATATTGATGTCAACCCTTAGTGATTCATGTCTACCCTTCGATAAGTATGGTAATGAATTCTAGTAGCACAGAGGCATGGGTAAGGGCCTGATACCATTTGAGGTATACAGGCATGTAGATCAATGAATTTATAGGTCATACTATTCTAGATGGATAGTGCATATCATGTCATTTCTGGTGATATGTGGAATTCCGCATAACTCCTCACGGTTAGAGAGTTATGGCCATGTGGAGTTGGATAACACTCATGAGTTATCTAGAAGATCCTAGAATGTCAAAGAATTCAAATTACTCTAGAATATCCTAGAAGAAGTTGACCAGACAAAGTGGTTAGTCATGAGTTAAGTTGTTGCGACAAGAAAACAATTAAAAATAAATTAGTTTCAACTAGAATTGGAGAGTTTACTATTAGTGGAAAAAGTCGTTAAGTGGACAAAGTGGATAAATGGGCAAAGTGCTTAAGTGGACAAAGTCGCTAAGTGGACAAAGTTTGTTAAGTGGACAAAGTGGTTAAGTGGACAAAGTGGCTAATTGGACAAAGTGGTTAAGTGGATACTTCTAGAGTATAAATAAGAGAGAAAGGGTCTCCCATTTGTATCCATTGAGAATATTGAATATCTACAAGTGATTGAGGTAACCAAAGGATATATAAGGTCAACTTCATAGGGAAGGTGAAGTAAAGAAGGATGAAATTCAAGGGAGAATAAAGTCTTTTGATAATGCTTTCTAAGGTATGTTATTTACAGGTCATCTTACCATTTTCACAATAACCATTTTTATACAATGATTCAGATAGTTAAATATGGAGGTTCTTGAGGCAACATATCCAAGTAATTGTGATAAAAATTTCAGATTGTGGGTCGTTGTATTTTGGGATTTACACTCTGTGGACAATAGGGTTTGTGGCTAGTCCTGGAACTAGTCTAAAACAGGTGTTTCGGGTAAAAACGCCCTAACTTATTCATAACAGATCCAAATTCAGTAAAACCAAATTTATTGATTACAGTATATTATTTAGTATGTTTTGTACCATTTTCATATCCATACAACAAATATTCTGTGTGGGGCATGCTCTATACATTCTCTCTCTAGAATAAGTCGGAATTCAACAAGGTATGTCATTTTTTCTATAATGCCTTCTCTGGGAGTTTCCAAGTAGTGAAACTTGGAGGAATTGTAGACAAGACACTGAAGAATATTATGTACTGTTTTCATATCTTTATTCATTACATGTACATATTTATGATTATTGAGAGTTAGGGTTGTTGAATAATCCAAAATTCGTCATGTGAGACTAAAGAAAAGTTTGATGAAAATGCTAGTCTCTTGTTGTTAAAGTTAAAGAAGGTTTGTAGATATTTGATAATATACACCAAGTTTGTTACCTAGTTACAAATAAGATTTGGGTGATGAAATTGATGAGGTATTTTGGTTGAGGTATGTTGTAGATAGAGCTTGTATAACGCTGAGGTTGTGGCACATGGTTTGATGTAATGGTTTATGTTATTTGGTTATGGATAGTGTGATGTATTGCTAGAGAAATTTTGGTAGTTATATTGGTATATGTATTTGGTATATGGTTGAGGTACATGTTGGGTACATGGTTGAGACAAGTATTTGATGAGTTGGCACATACATGAGGTGTATAGTTGATGATGTTGGTACATCTTGATGAGTCATAGTTGATATGTATTTGATGCATGACTGGTACATAATTGGTACATGGTTGGAGGCACTTGTTAGTAGTATTGTTGACACATGGTTTATGGATGATGTAGCATACTTGTCTTGGTATATTATTAGAAGCACATATTTAACTTGGTGATGATTATGAGTTGTTATGATATGCTTGGTTGATGCACATCTTGGTGATATTGTGCATATGGTTGAGAGTTGTCTTGGTGATTGATCTTCATGAGTAGATCTAATTTCGTTGATAATATTGATGAGACAGGTTGTTGTGATAGGTTGTTTGGATAGGTTGTTGTGATAGGTTATTTCTACAGGTTTGGTGCATGGTTGATGCACTTGTTTATGGTACAGGTTGAGGTATAGGTTGATGTATGGTACATGTTGGCACATGTTATTAATATAGGTTGTTTACATGTTATTGGTACATGTTGTTTACAAGTTATTGGTACAAGTTGTTTGACTCATGTTGTTATAGGTTGTTTTCTGCAGGTTGATTGGTATAGGTTTACAACGATATATCTCATAGTGATACTGTGATAGTGGTTCCATCATTCTACTTATATTTCAGGGTGGTTGGATGAGGAAAGGATAGGTGGTTGTAACCACCTTTCGATTGTAGTCGTAGAACATAAGGGGATGTATCCTCCTTTTGGTTGTAGCCAGAGAATTGGGGAGTTGGAGATTCCCTCAGGTTGTATCTTGAGAAACTAGGAGGTTGGAGCCTCCTTCCAGTTGTAGCTAGAGAATTGGAAGTTTGTGCTTCCTTGAATGTAATTCTTGACATATAAGAAAAACATTATGTGGTTTTCTCCCACATTGGGTTTCCAGATAAATATTGGTGTACAGTGCATTGTGTGGATGTGTTTGTTATTGTTTATTATGCACTGATAAATGTTAATTCTTATGATATAGTAATATATTGATGATGAACATATAAACATGGTTGAATACGTAAAATAATATACTTTGTGGTATAAAGGATTAATAATTGGTATAATCTATCATTACTAATAGCCAAGAAGGAATTGAAGAAGAATAACAAAATAGTAATGGATTTCATCTGGGAAGGATTACCTAATTTGCTAAGAGAAAAGGTTGGTAAATGTTCATCAACCAAATAACTTTCATATAAGTTACCTAATGTCTATTCTTCTCCCATCAGAGATTCATAAAATGCCAAAGAAGATGTTGGTACACAACAAGAAGAAAGATGTTCATCATGTCAGACGGATTCAAAAGAGGAAGAGTATGAAGAAGCATAAGTTGATTACAAAGAACAATTGATCAGTGCAATTGAATATCTAAAGAAAGAAAGAGAATAAAGAAAGTCACCTAGGAAAGAATTGATGAAGCAAAAAGAAGGTATTCAAGGTTCTGAAAAAGCTCAGCAGGTCATCAAGAATTTAAGAGCTCAGGTAAAATAGGCCAAAAGAATTGAAGAAACTCTAGAATATAAAAAGAAATGTTTAGAAGCCAACAGAGGAGCACAAAAAGAAGAAGTAAAAACGAGAGAAAATATACTGACATATCATCTCAAGAAAAGAAATGATGACTTAAACCAACTTGAGGAAGAGAAAAGACTCAAAGAAGAAATAATTACATTGAAAATCCAACTTGAAGAAGCAAAGAGAACAAAAGAGATCATGAAGTCTTAGATAATGAAGAAAGAAGAAGACGTTGAGATTCTTGAAGAAGAATTTTTCACACTAAGATTCAAATTCATTAAGCTCAATAATAAAGTTGAAGAGACTGAAACATTTACATCAACAGTAGAGAATGAAGAGAAGTACTCTAGGTTGCTAGAAAAGAAGAATGAAGAAAAGAGCAAGAGTTATGCAGAAGTATTGAAATAAAGGAATCATGGTCAACAAATATCTAACAAAACTAATAAAGATACATCTTTAAGAAGACCATCCATGTTCAAGCCACAAAGAAGATTCAATCATGATCATGATCAGTTAAGGTAGAAATTTAGAAGGACTACACCACAAAGGAGATCATTTACTCCCGGGTATGTAAATTTATTTTATGGTCATTTTTTTTATTGTACTAACTTTGGACATAAGGTTGCATATTGCAGGGATTATAAGAGAAATGTTCAAGTGAGAAATTCTTATGTGACCCCAGGTAACATTGAATGTTACAAATTTCATAACTATGGACACATAGCTCATGATTGTAGAAGCATGATAGATACTTCCATGAAAGAGAACATTGATATCAGATATACAAAAGTATTGATAAGAAAATAGGAAGAGCAGGTGAACAAATACCAAGTCTTAGAGATCAGAATATTGGCAATAAAACGATATGAAGACAAATATAGAATGAAAAAGAAAGATGTCAAATATCGAAAAGTTTGGAAAAGAAATGAAAGAAAAAGAGGACAGGTAAATAAGGAATAGGTTCAAGAGATTGTACTTTCATGTATTGTACCAGAAGATCAATCTACAGATAGAAAGAAAGAATTCAGATTTCAGAGAGATGATGAATCAACCGATGAAGATGATGATGAATTTGCAACAGAGAAGGAATTGTTCTAAGCCATCTGACTTAGAGACTCTCGGATAATATGAATAATATACAGAGGGATTATATCCGGTATATGA
Organism: Picea mariana; assembly: GCA_032191745.1. Lineage (NCBI taxonomy): Eukaryota > Viridiplantae > Streptophyta > Pinopsida > Pinales > Pinaceae > Picea > Picea mariana. The sequence goes on from JASDQU010107385.1 coordinate 58,771, forward strand.
GACAGGCCAATGAAAGATCCTTCGAGCATCTTGCAGAGTTTTGGTAGACAGATTCAGAGTAGTCAGTTAGCAGAAGTACAATATGATAGTTTATTCAGTTGTAGTAGTGATTCAGTACTTCATGATAGTATAATGACAGATGAGTCAGCATTATGGACAATTGTGTAGAATCTTCTTGGACAATATGGAAAGATATGGATTCATAAGAACACTTAGAAGGTTTGGAAAGATATATGATAGTGGATGAGAACATGAATTCATAAATTGGTTCAAAGAGTGGTTCAGAGACAAAGGAACATTATCATAATGGATGATAATTACACAAGAATATTTGAATGCTTATTCTTGAATGCTTTTCATATATGCTAGTTGATTACACAAGGAAGCACCAATGGACAATAACTCTAAATGGAACTAGGTATAGGAATACTTATATTTTTTCTACACAACATCTTGCAGATAAGTCAAGAGAGAGAAACAAAACCAAAAACATAGGTATAAATATCATCCAGTTAATTTGTCAAGAACAGAGGTAAGAATCGAGGTATGATTCCATGGGATTAGATTCATCAAATGCAATATAGAGAGTTAAACTTTTGAAGAGAGAGAACAAAGGAATATTTCTAGGGGGACCGATTGTCACGAGGGAAGAATGACTGATATGAATTCAGTGTTGCATCAGAGTGATACCCTTTGTTAAAGGGGGAGCTATTATTCATATGAAGGTAGAGAGATTAATCAGAGGCTTAGAAACACAAAGAAATATCAAAGGCATGTAGGCAGAGGGAGTACCCCCAAAGAAAGTTCAGTCAGGGGGAGCAACCCCAAAGGGAGATACCCTTTTCCATTTATGTCAAAGGGGGAGAGATAGAAATATATATGATGAGTACACACATGAATTTTATCATGACTAAGTGTTTCCATCAATGTTGGTGTTTCCATTAATGCGAAAGGGGGAGATTGTCAGAAAATTGGCTTAGGTTGATGGACAATTGGTTTGGATTGTTGGTTGTCATTGATGTCAACCCTTGGAGAGTGATATTGTAGACTGATGTCAACCCTTAGTGATTGATTTATACCCTTGGAGAAGTCTAGTAGAAAATTCTGGTAGCACAAAGGCATGGGTAAGGGACACAAGTCTATTTAAGGTAAGACTATTCTAGATGCATAGTGCATGTCAGTCCATTTCTAGTGATATGTGGAATGCCACATAACTCCTCACGGTTAGAGATTTATTCCCATGTGATGTTGGAGAACCCTCATGCATTATCTAGAAGATCCTAGAAGGTCAAAGAAGTCAAATTATTCTAGA
>JASDQU010107385.1:60626-78892 GCA_032191745.1 Picea mariana
ATGGCCATGTGAAGTTGGATAACCCTCATGAGTTATCTAGAAGATCCTAGAAAGTCAAATAATTCAACTTACTCTAGAATATCCTAGAATAAGTTGACCAGACAAAGTGGTTAGTCATGAGTTAAGTTGTTGTGACAAGAAAACAATTAAAAATAAATTAGTTGCAACTAGAATTGGAGAGTTTACTATTTGTGGACAAAGTGGTTAAGTGGACAAAGTGGCTAAATGGACAAAGTGGTTAAGTGGACAAAGTCTCTAAGTGGACAAAGTTGGTTAAGTGGATAAAGTGGCTAAGTGGAGAAAGTGGTTAAGTGGACAAAGTGGCTAATTGGACAAAGTGGTTAAGTGGATACTTCTAGAGTATAAATAAGAGAGAAAGGGTCTCCCATTTTTATCCATTGAGAATATTGAATATCTACAAGTGATTGAGGTAACCAAAGGAGATATAAGGTAAAATTCATAGGGAAGGTGAAGTAAAGAAGGACGAAATTCAAGGGAGAATAAAGTCTTTTGATAATGCTTTCTAAGGTATGTTATTTACAGGTCATCTCACCATTTTCATAATAACCATTTTTATATAATGATTCAGATAGTTAAATATGGAGGTTGTTCAGGCAACATATCCAAGTAATTGTGATAAAAATTTCAGATTGTGGGTCGTTGCATTTTGGGATTTACACTCTGTGGACAATAGGGTTTGTGGCTAGTCCTAAAACTAGTCTAAAACAGTTGTTTCGGGTAAAAACGCGATAGCTTATTCATAACATATCCAAATTCAGTAAAACCAAATTTATTGATTACAATATATTATTTAGTATGTTTTGTACCATTTTCATATCCATACAACAAATATTCTATGTGGGGCATGCTCTACACATTCTCTCTCTAGAATAAGCCAGAATTCAACAAGGTATGTCATTTTTTCTATAATGCCTTTTCTGGGAGTTTCCAAGTAGTGAAACTTGGAGGAATTCTAGACAAGACAATGAAGAACATTATGTACTATTTTCATATATTTATTCGTTACATGTACATATTTATGATTATTGCAAGTTAGGGTTGTTGAATAATCCAAAACTCGTCATCTGAGACTAAAGTAAAGTTTGATGAAAATGCTGGTCTCTTGTTGTTAAAGTTAAAGAAGGTTTGTAGATATTTGATAATATACACCAAGTCTGTTACCTAGTTACAAATAAGATTTGGATGATGAAATTGATGAGGTATTTTGGTTGAGGTATGTTGTAGATAGAGCTTGTATAATAGTGAGGTTGTGGCGCATGGTTTGATGTAATGGTTTATGTTATTTGGTTATGGATAGTGTGATGTATTGCTAGAGAAATTTTGGTAGTTATATTGGTATATGTATTTGGTATATGGTTGAGGTACATGTTGGGTACATGGTTGAGACAAGTATTTGATGAGTTGGCACATACATGAGGTGTATAGTTGATGATGTTGGTACATCTTGATGAGTCATAGTTGATGTGTATTTGATGCATGACTGGTACATAATTGGTACATGGTTGGAGGCACTTGTTAGTAGTATTGTCGACACATGGTTTATGGATGATGTAGCATACTTGTCTTGGTATATTATTAGAAGCACATATTTAACTTGGTGATGATTATGAGTTGTTGTGATATGCTTGGTTGATGCACATCTTGGTGATATTGTGCATATGGTTGAGAGTTGTCTTGGTGATTGATTTTCATGAGTAGATCTGATTTCGTTGATAATATTGATGAGACAAGTTGTTGTGATAGGTTGTTTGGATAGGTTGTTGTGATAGGTTATTTCTACAGGTTTGGTGCATGGTTGATGCACTTGTTTATGGTACAGGTTGAGGTACAGGTTGATGTATGGTACATGTTGGCACATGTTATTGGTATAGGTTGTTTACATGTTATTGGTACATGTTGTTTACAAGTTATTGGTACAAGTTGTCTGACACATGTTGTTACAGGTTGTTTCCTGCGGGTTGATTGGTATAGGTTTACAACGATATATCTCATAGTGATAGTGACAGTGGTTCCATCATTCTACTTATATTTCAGGGTGGTTGGATGAGGAAAGGATAGGTGGTTGTAACCACCTTCCGATTGTAGTCGTATAACATAAGGGGATGTATCCTCCTTTTGGTTGTAGCCAGAGAATTGGGGAGTTGGATCTTCCCTCGGGTTGTATCCTGAGAAACTAGGAGGTTGGAGCCTCCTTCCAATTGTATCTAGAGAATTGGAAGTTGGTTCTTCCTTGAATGTAATTCTTCACATATAAGAAAAGCATTATGTGGTTTTCTCCCACATTGGGTTTCCAGATAAATATTGGTGTACAGTGCATTGTGTGGATACATTTGTTATTGTTTATTATGCACTGATAAATGCTAATTCTTATAATATAGTAATATATTGATGATGAACATATAGACATGGTTGAATACGTAAAATAATATACTTTGTGGTTTAAAGGATTAATAATTGGTATAATCTATCATTACTAATAGCCAAGAAGGAATTGAAAAAGAATAACAAACTAGTAATGGATTTCATCTGGGAAGGATTACCTAATTTGCTAAGAGAAAAGGTTGGTAAATATTCATCAACCAAATAACTTTCATATAAGTTATCTAATGTATATTCTTCACCCATTAGAGATTCAAAAAATGCCAAAGAAGATGTTGGTACACAACAAGAAGAAAGATGTTCATCATGTCAGACACATTCAAAAGAGGAAGAGTATGAAGAAGCATAAGTTGATTACAAAGAACAATTGATTAGTGAAATTGAATATCTAAAGAAAGAAAGTCACCCGGGAAAGAATTGATGAAGAAAAAAGAAAGTATTCAAGGTTATAAAAAGGCTTAGCAGGTCATCAAGAATTTAAGAGCTCAGGTAAAATAGGCCAAAAGAATTGAAGAAACTCTAGAATATAAAAATAAATGTTTAGAAGCCAACATAGAAGCAACAAAAGAAGAAGTAAAAAGGAGAGAAAACATGCTGACATATCATCTCAAGGAAAGAACTGATGACTTAAACCAACTTGAGGAAGAGAGAAGACTCAAAGAAGAAATAATTACATTGAAAATCCAACTTGAAGAAGCAAAGAGAACAAAAGAGATCATGAAGTCTTAGATAATGAAGAAAGAAGAAGAGGTTGAGAATCTTGAAGAAGAAGTTTTCACACTAAGATTCAAATTCATTAAGCTCAACAATAATGTTGAAGAGACTGAAACATTTACATCAGCAATAGAGAATGAAGAGAAGCACTCTAGGTTGCTAGAAAAGAAGAATGAAGAAAAGAGCAAGAGTTATGCAAAAGTACTGAAATGAAGGAATCATGGTCAACAAAGATCTAACAAAACTAATAAAGATACATCTTCAAGAATACCATCCATTTTCAAGCCACAAAGAAGATTCAATCATGATCATGATCAGTTAAGGTAGAAATTTAGAAGGACTACACCACAAAGAAGATCATTTACTCCCAGGTATGTAAATTTATTTTATGGTCATTTTTTTATTGTACTAAATTTGGACATAAGGTTGCATATTGCAGGGATTATAAAAGAAATGTTCAAGTGAGAAATTCTTATGTGATCCCAGGTAACATTAAATGTTACAAATTTCATAACTATGGACATATAGCTCATGATTGTAGAAGCATGATAGATGATTCCATGAAAGAGAACATTGATATCAGATATACAAAAGTATGGATAAGAAAATAGGAAGAGCAGGTGAATAAATACCAAGTCTTAGAGATCGCAATATCGACAATAAAACGAGATGAAGACAAATCTAGAATGAAAAAGCAAGATGTCAGATATCAAAAGGTTTAGAAAAGAAATGAAAGAAAAAGAGGACAGGTAAATAAGGAATAGGTTCAAGAGATTGTACTTTCAATTATTGTACTGGAAGATCAATCCATAGATAGAAAGAAAGAAATCGGATTTCAGAGAGATGATGAATCAACCGATGAAGATGATGATGAATCTGCATTAGAGAAGGAATTGTTCTAAGCCATCTGACTTAGAGACTCTCAAGTAATATGAATAATAGATAGAGGGATTATATGCGGTATATGATATAGACCAATGAAAGATCCTTCGAGTAGCTTGCAGAGTTTTAGTAGATAGATTCAGAGTAGTTAGTTAGCAAAAGTACAATATGATAGATTATTCAGTTGTAGTAGTGATTCATTACTTCATGATAGTATAATGACAGATGCGTCAACATTATGGACAGTTGTGTAGAATCTTCTTGGACAATATGGACAGATATGGATTCATAAGAACACTTAGAAGGTTTGGAAAGATATATGATAGTGGATGAGAGCATGAATTCATAGATTGGTTCAAAGAGTGTTTCAGAGACAAAGGAACATTATCATAATGGATGATAATTACACAAGAATATTTGAATTTTTATTCTTGAATTCTTTTCATATATGTCAGTTGATTACACAAGGAAGCAGCAATGGACAATAACTCTAAATGGAATTAGGTATAGGAATACTTATATTTTTTCTACACAACATCTTGCAGATAAGTCAAGAGAGAGAAACAAAACCAAAAACATAGGTAGAAATATCATGCAGTTAAGTTTTCAGGAACAGAGGTAAGAATCAAGGTATGATTCCATGGGATTAGATTCATCAAATGCAATATAGAGAGTTAAATGATTGAAGAGAGAGAACAGAGGCATATTTTTAGGGGGACCGATTGTCATGAGGGAAGAATGACTGATATGAATTAAGTGTTGCATCAGAGTGACACCCTTTTTCAAAGGGGGAGCTATTATTCATATGAAGGTAGAGAGATTAATCAGAGGCTTAGAAACACAGAGAAATATCAAAGGCATGTAGACAGGGGGAGTGCCCCCAAAGAAAGTTCAGTCAGGGGGAGCAACCCCAAAGGGAGATGCCCTTTTCCATTGATGTCAAATGGGGAGAGATATAAATATACATGATGAGTATACACATGAATTTTATCATGACTAAGTGTTTCCGTCAATGTTGGTGTTTCCATTAATGTGAAAGGGGGAGATTGTCAGAAAATTGGCTTAGGTTGATGGACAATTGGTTTGGATTGTTGGTTGTCATTGATGTCAACCCTTGGAGAGTTATATTGTAGATTGATGTCAACCCTTAGTGATTTATTTCTACCCTTGGAGAAGTCTAGTAGCGAATTCTAGTAGAACAAAGGCATGGGTAAGGGACAGAAGTCTATTTAAGGTAAGACTATTCTAGATGCATAATGCATGTCATTCCATTTCTAGTGATATGTGGAATGCCACATAACTCCTCACGGATAGATATTTATTCCGATGTGATGTTGGAGAACCCTCATGCATTATCTAGAAGATCCTAGAAGGTCAAAGAAGTCAAATTATTCTAGAATCTCCTAGAAGAAGTTCACCAATCAAAGTGGTTAGTCATGGGTTAAGTGGTTGCAATAAGAAAACAATTACAAATAAGTTGGTTTCAACTAGAATTGGAGAGTTTACTATTTTTGTATAGAGTTTTTAGGTGGATAAAGTGGTTAAGTGGACAAAGGGGCTAACTGGAAAAAGTGGTTAAGTGCAAAGTGGCTAAGTGGACAAAGTTGGTTAAGTGGACAAAGTGGCTAAGTGGACAAAGTGGTTAAGTGAACAAAGTGGATAAGTGGAAAAAGTGGTTAAGTGGATACTTGTAGAGGAAGCTACTTGGAGAGTATAAATAACAGAGAAAGGGTCCCCCATTTGTATCCATTGAGAATATCGAATATCTACAAGTGATTGAGGTAACCAAAGGAAATCTAAAGAGGATTTCATAGGGAAGGTGAAGTAAATAAGGCTGAAATTCAAGGGAGGTTAAAGGCTTTTGACGATGCTTTATAAGGTATTAAGAAGGCCGAAATTCAAGGGAGGATAAATTCTTTTAACGATGTTTTCTAAGGTATGTTGTTTACAAGTCATCTCTCAATTTTTGCAATAACTATTTTTCTACAATGATTCAGATAGAGAAATATGGGGTCTTTTGAGGAAACATATCCAAGTAACTATGATAAAAAATTCATATTGTGGGCTGTTGTATTTTGGGATTTACACTTCGTGGATGATAGGGTTTGTGGCTAGTCCTGAAACTAGTCTAAAACAGGTGTTTCAGGTAAAAATGTCATAACTTATTCATAACTTGGTACATGGTTGGGGTCACTTATTAGTAGTATTGTTGACACATGGTTTATGGATGATGTAGCATATTTGTCTCGGTATATTCTTAGAAACACATATTGATCTTGGTGACAATTATGAGTTTTTTTGATATGCTTGGTTGATGAACATCTTGATGATATTGTGAATATGGTTGAGAGTTGTATTGGTGATTGATATTGGTGAGTAGATCTGATTTGGATGATAAGATTGATGAGACATGTTGTTGTGATAGTTTTCTTGGATAGGTTGTTGTGACATATTATTTGTACAAGTTTGGTGCATGGTTGATACACTTGTTTATGGTATAGGTTGATGTATGGTACATGTTGGCACATGTTATTGGTACAGGTTGTTTATATGTTATTGGTATAGGTTGTTTACATGTTATTGGTATAGGCTTATTACAGGTTGTTTGATACATGTTGTTATAGGTTGTTTCGTGTAGGTTGATTTGTACAAGTTTACAATGGTATATCTCACAGTGATAGTGTGACAGTGGTTCCATCATTATACTTATATTTCAGGGAGGTTGGATGAGGAAAGGATTGGTGGCTATAGCCACCTTCCGGTTGTAGCCAGAGAACATAGGGGGTTGTAGCCTCCTTCTGGTTGTATCCAAAGAAGTGGGGAGTTGGAGCTTCCCTCACGTTGTAGCCTGAGAATCTAGGGGGTTGGAGCCTCCTTCCAGTTGTAGCTAGAGAATTGAAATTTGGTGCTTCCTTGAATGTAATTCTTGAAATATAAGAAAATAATTCTATGGTTTTCTCCCACATTGGGTTTCCACATAAATATTGGTGTACTATGCATTATGTGGATGTGTTTGTTATTGTTTATTATGAACCGATGAATGCTAATTCTTATGATACAGTAATATATTTATGATGAACATATGAACATGGTTGAATAAGTAAAATAATATACTTTGTGGTTTAAAGGATTAATAATTGGTATAATTTCTCATTACTGATTCACCCTCCCTCTCAGTAATCCAACAATTGGTATCAGAGAAGGTTACTTCAGGAAGAATTTTAACCTCCAGAAGGAGATCATGGATTATTCTAAGAATGGAGTACTAATGTTTAATGGTCAGAATGGTTTAAAGTATGAGATATGGAGTGGAAGGACGAAATAATTTTGGAGGCATAGGAATATGATCTTTGGAAATCAGTTTCTACAAGATATGATAGTTCAAAAAGGGAAAATAATGCATCCAAGAAGGAATTGAAGAAGAATAACAAAATAGCAATGTATTTCATCTGGGAAGGATTACCTGATCCGATAAGAAAAAGGTTGGTAAATTTTCATCAACCAAAGAACTTTGGGATAAGTTACATAATGTATATTCTTCACCCATCATAGATTCATAAAATTCCAAAGAATATGCAGGTACAAAAAAAGAAGAAAGATACTCATCATGTCAGATAGATTCAAAAGAGGAAGAGTATGAGGAAGAAGAATTTGATTACAGAGAAAAATTGATTAGTGCAATTGAATATCTAAGAAAGAAAGAGAAGAAAACAAGTCACCCAATAAATAATTGATGAAGAAAAATTAAAGTGTTCAAGGTGTCAATGTTTCATGAAAGCCTGCACAGGATATCTAGCTAAAGCAAGTACAAACAAAGATTATCAAGAAAACAAGAGATACTCAATATGGAAGAATGAGAAAATATATTCACACTACTCCAATGAGTTGATGATTGATACATAGATCATGATCAATATGATACAATGAATGAGTAGAATACACTCATATATAGGAAAAAACATTCCATAATTAAGAAAAGCAATCAAGAAATTAACTTTCCTTAGGAATGCATGCATGCATAATAGTGATGTTAAAAATAGAAAATCTAAAATAGAACTAGTCAGTTAACTCCCACTGAACTAGTGTGTTGAAAATAGAAATTTCTCCAACACCCCCCCTGAACATCACTATGGAGTAAAAAATGAGTCCCGACTACTAGGCCATTTTAGGTACTCATGTACAATGAAACTAATAAACACTGGAAAGAAATGAGGAAAGAGGGAAAACCACTTGGGAAGAAAACCTCCCCTCAAAAGATAATGTATCAAAAGAAGAAAGTAACAGTTGTTAGACAATTGTGTTCTTCATTGCAAGATGATCCCACAAAGTCTGAAACTTATGTTCACTGAACGTCTTCATGAAGATGTAGAAATATTTACGGATCTGATGAAGTCCTTTGGCAACCTGTCGGGCCTTGTACCTCTTGATCATGTGGACCCATATGCACCTAAAAATATTCCTTTCTAGTGGATGTGGAACCAGATTCCAAGTCTGGTTTTGTAGGGGTGAGTCGTACTCCTTCTGCATGGATGCTTTCCATAATGGATTTCACACAACCCTATTGTAGTTATGTGGATCAGTAGATTGAACCATATATCAATGCATGGGCATCGTAGGTTTTGAAGCTGAAAGTACATGAGAAGGATCCTCATGTTGAGATGGAGTCATCCTCGAATCCAATGGATTCCACGCAAGGTTTCTTGTTTCCTAAAGTGTGGTCTATGCCTTCTTGGCCATCTATTGAAGCTTAGAAGTTGACTTATTATTTTTCTCTACTACCTACTTATTTCCATGTACAGAATTTGAGTGTATGGAATCATCTCTGATGTATAAAACTGGTGGAATAACAAGAGTGTATGCATGTTGCACTAGAGGTGCATGGAAAGTACTCTCATTATGTGTAAGTAGAATAGAGGAGTCATCGTCAAAAAACTTAGTGAATTTATACAACCTTGAGTTATGATCCACCTCACCAATTGCAATTATGGAATTGTCATGCAGGTCAATTACTGAAACTAAATCTGATGTAAATTCAACTTTTTTACCTTTCTGAGCGATCTGATAAACTGACAGCAGATTCGTAGAAATCTTTGAAACATTTAAAACATTCTCAAAACTTCCATTGTGGAGTTCCACTCTCCCTTCTCCTGCTACTGCTACTGAAGTATCATCCCCCATGAGAATAGGGGGCCTTGAGCATGGACTCAAGGAAGACAAAACTTCCTCTTTTGTTGCCATATGATGGGATGCACCAGAATATATAATCCATGAATTAGATGAGGAATTAATTGCAACCAGAGCATGATGATTACCTTTTTTAGGAGCATGATATTCTTCCTTCTACTTCTTGACTCCCTTTGGAATGAAGTTTCCAAGGTTTTCCTGCTTAATTTTCTGTGTCATAAGATTGATTTTTTTCCTCATGCATGTGGATTATTCATGATTTAGTTTATTGTAGTAAGTGCACTTCTTTCCCTTCTTCTTCTTCTTGGAATATGAAGAGTCTTTGGAACCTGAAGAATCATTTGGAATATCCCTCCTTCTCATTCTGTTTGGATGACCCTTTTCCATCATGCATGGTGAGTGAATTTTCTTTGGGATCTTTCATGAGTCCCATATGTATGAGTTTTTTCTGCTCTTGTGTAAGAGACTCAATGGACTGAGCCAACGTAGGTATTTTCCAATTGGTTCCAAAAAGACATCTGCCAAATTGGAAATTGGAGACATATACAATGTATTATTTTCCTAGCTTGGCCAAGATTGTTATAAGAAGTTGTTTCTCTTGTGTAGACTTATAAATACCACATTCACCCAAGATCAACAGAAAAGATTTAAATTTAGTAAAAAAAAATTGTATATTATCAAAACTTTTAGGGTCTAAGGTATTCAACTCTACCTCAAGAATATGACCTTGCATCTCATCCTGCTTTCCAAAGAGTCCTTCCAAGGTGGTCCAGATCTCATTTAGAGTCTTGCATGCAGAAAAATGAAACCAAAAATCAGTGGATATTAACTCAAGAAGTAGTCTTGTGGATTCATCCTTACGGTTCTCCCATCTCATCTTCTTAATCGCTGATCTAGGTTATGTTTCTGTTGCCATCATCATATTATATAGTCCTTTTATTTTGAGTTGGAATGTCACCTTAGGATTCCAATCAAAATAATTGTATGGTGTGAGGATTACCACCAAGTTTGACTGTATAATAGTTGTCATATACATCTCTCCCACTTTTTCTAAGAACCCCTAAAAATTTACTCTCAATCTGCAAGTGAAAAATTAAGAAATCACGACAGAAATGACGCTTTAAGTGAAAATTCGTATCAGTTTCAAGAGATTATCTTGTGACTTACTTTATGAGCAAACTGTGAGGAATCTCGCCAAACGGTTGAAAAATCACTTCCAAAATGGGTCAATTTACTTTCCACACGGGTCATTTCCTCCAAAACATAATATTTTGGGAGCAATGAATGTATAAAGGTACGACCACATATTTGTATCAGTTTTAGGAGGCTATCTTGCGGCTTACATTTTGAGAAAATGGTGAGGCATATCACCAACTAGTTGAAAACTCACTTCCAAAATGGGCTGAGTTACTTTCCTCATGGGACATTTCCTCCAAAACGTAATATTTTGGGAGGAATAAATGATGAAAGGTACAACCATGGATTTATCTCACCGAAAATATGATTTTACTTATTCTTTGGCTTGTATAGCTTACTCTAAGCAACCTTTCTCTGATACCATGTTAGTGTTTCATGGAAACCTACATAGGAGATCTAGCTAAAGCAAGTACAAACAAAGCTTATCAATAAATGAAGAGAGATTCAATATGGAAGAATGAGAAAATATATTCACACTTCTCCAATGAGTTGATGATTGATACATAGATCATGGTCAATATGATACAATAAATGAGTGGAATACACTCATATATAGGGAAAAACATTCCATAATTAAGAAGAGCAATCAAGAAATTAACTTTCCCTAGAAACGCATGCATGCATAATAGTGATGGTAAAAATAGAAAGTTTGAAATAGAACTAGTCAGTTAACTCCCACTAAACTAGTGTGTTGAAAATAGAAATTTATCCAACACAAGGTTCTGAAAAAGCTCAGCAGGTCATCAAGAATTTAAAAGCACAGCTAGAAGAGGCTAGAAGAATTGAAGAAACTCTAGAATATAAAAAGCAATGTTTAGAAGCCAACATATTAGCACAAAAGGAAGAAGCAAAAAAGAGATAAAAGATACTTACATATCATGTCAAGGAAAGAACCGATGACTTAAACTAACTTGAGGAAGAGTTTTTTCAAGAAGAGAGAAGACTCAAAGAATAAATAACTACATTGAAAATCCAGATTGAAGAAGAAAAGAGAACAGAAGAGGTCACGAAGTCTAAGATAATGAAGGAAGAAGAAGAGATTGAGAAGCTTGAAGAACAAGTTGTCACACTAAGAGTCAAAGTCGTTAAGCTCAACAAGAATGTTGAAGATACAGAAACATTTAAATCAGCAGTAGAGAATGAAGAGAAGCACTCTGGCTTGCTAGAAAAGAAGAATGAAGAAAAGAGAAAGAGTTATGCAGAAGTACTCAAAGGAAGGAATCATGGTCAACCAGAATATAAGAAAACTAATAAAGATACATCTTCAAGAAGAAAATCCATGTTCAAGACACAAGCAAGCTTCAATCATGAACATGATCAGTCAAGGAAGAAATTCAAAAGGATTACACCACAAACAACATCATTTACTCCCAGGTATGTAAATTTATTTCATGGTTATTGTTTTTATTGTACTAACTTTGGACATAAGGTTTCATATTGTAGGCATTATAAAAGAAATGTTGAAGAAATAAATGCTTATGTGACCCCAGGTAATATTGAATGTTAAAAATGTCATAACTATGGAAAGACAGCTCGTGCTTGTAGAATCATAATCGATACTTCCATGAAAGAGAACACTGATATAAGATACAAGAAAGTATGAATAATAAAATAGGAAGAACGGGTGAACAAAGACCAGTTCTTAGAGATTGCAAGATTGGAAATAAAACGAGATGAAAACAAATCTACAAAGAAAAAGGAAGATGCTAGATATAGAAAGGTTTGGAAAAGAAATGAAATAAAAAGAGGATGGTTAAATAAGGAACATGTTCAAGAGATTGTACTTTCAGGTATTGTACTTAAAGATGAATCCACATACAAAAGGAAAGAAGTCAGAATTCAGAGAGATGATGAATATACTGATGAAGTTGATGATGAATCCACATCAGAGAAGGAACTTTTCTAATCCATATGGATTAGAGACTCCCAGGTAATATGAATAGTAAATAGGGGGAGTCTATGTGGTAGCTCAAATATACCAAAGAACCATCCTTTGAGTAGCTTGCACAGTTTGAGTGGACAGATTCAGAGCAGTTAGTTAGCATAAGTACAATATGATAGATTATTCAGTTGTAGTAGTGAATACTTCATGATAGTATAGTGACAGATGAGTCAACATTATAGAGAGTTTTGTAGCAGAGTCTTGGACAATATGGACAAAGATGGATTCATAAGAACACTTAGAAGGTTTGGAAAGATATATGATAGTGGATGAGAGAATGGATTCATAGATTGGTTCAAAGAGTGGTTTAGAGACAAAGGAGCATTATCATAATGGATGATAATTACACATGAATATTTGAATGCTTATTCTTGAATGATTTTCATATATGTAAGTTGATTACACAAGGAAGAACCAATGGACAATATCTCCAAATGGATGTAGTTATAGGAAGACTTATATTGTTTCTACACGATATATTGCAGCGAAGTCAAAAGAGAGAAACAAAACCAAAAATATAGGTAGAAATATGATTCAGATAAGTTGTCAGACATAGAGGTAAGAATATTTATCCCATGCAAAGAGATTCATCAAATGCAGTATAGAGACTTAAATGCTTAGAGAGAGAGCACAAAGGCATGTTTCCAGGGGGAGTGATTGTCATAAAGAAAAAATGCATGATATGACTTCATTGTTGGATCAGAGTGATACCCTTTGTCAAAGGGGGAGATATTATATATATGAAGGGAGAGAGATTAATCAGAGGCTTAGAAACAAAAAGAAATATCAAAGGCATGTAGATAGGGGGAGTAGCCCCAAGGAGAGTTTAGTCAGGGGGAGCAGTCCCAAATAGAGATACACTTTTCCATTGATGTCAAAGGGGGAGTGATAGAAACATTGACGAGGAGTATAATCATGAATTTTATCATGACTAAGTGTTTCCATCAATGTTGGTGTTTCCATCAATTCCAAAGGGGGATATTGCCAGACAGTTCGTTTAGGTTGATGGAAAGTTGGTCTGGATTGTTGGTTTCCATTGATGTCAACCCTTGGAGAGTGATATTGTATATTGATGTCAACCCTTAGTGATTGATTTCTACCCTTGGAGAAGTTTGGTAGTGAATTCTGGTAGGAAAAAGGAATGCATAAGGGACCTGAGTCTATTTAAGGTATAAAGGCATGTAGATCAGTGAATTTATAGGTAAGACTATTCTAGATGGATAGTGCATGTCATGCCATTTCTGGTGATATGTCGAATTCCACATAACTCCTCACAGTTAGAGAGTTATGCCCATGTGAAGTTGAATAACCCTCACGAGTTATCTAGAATATCCTAGAAGTTAAAATAAGTCAAATTATTATAGAAGATCCTAGAAGAAGTTGACCAGTCCAAGTAGTTAGTCATGGGTTAAGTGGTTGCAACAAGAAAACAATTAAAAATAAATTAGTTGCAACTAGAATTGGAGAGTTTACTATTTGTGGATAAAGTGGTTAAGTGGATAAAGTGGTTAAGTGGACAAAGTGGCAAAGTGGACAAAGTGGTTAAGTGCAAAGTGACTAAGTGGAAAATGTTGGTTAAGTGGAAAAAGTGGCTAAGTGGACAAAGTGGTTAAGTGGACAAAGTGGCTAAGTGGAAAAAGTGGTTAAGTGGATACTTGTAGAGGAAGCAACTTGGATAGTATAAATAAGAGAGAAAGGGTATCCCATTTGTACCCATTGAGCATATTGAATATGTAACATACCCATCCACCCATAGGTTGGGGTACGCTACCTTCAAGCCTGCCATTGGACTTATTTCTCCTACCGATACCTTTTTAAAATTTAAGGATGCATAAAAGAAAAGAACTTAACAACATGCACAACAATAGTTAACAAGAATTCATAGTCTATAGATTCAATTAAATGATAATTAAATATACAGTGGAAATACGTTCATGTACATGTAAATGATACCATGACATAGAGCACATATCTTTATGAAATATGACACCAACTGGATGCAGACCAAGGATGTTCCACCCAACCGTCGACATTATTGCTCCAAAACGCAACATCAACGTCACCCTTGAGCCAGGGCTATGAATCCACACGGACGGTTCCAGAGTGTAACTTGGCTTCCAAAACCAGTCATCACCCAAGCTCTCACAGGCTTCCCATATCTCATAGAAATCCAAGTACCCAACTCTCTTCTACCCAGCTTGCACCACTCGAGAGAATGAATCTCCACCCTTCTCTTCCACATATTCCCTTAGGAAGTCCTTCTACTTATTCAGGCTCCAACGCAAATGGTCCACAATATTAATGTTGGAACTCTTAGGACTTGCATCTATGAGCAACGTTAGACACAGGTCAACTCATCTTAGATATGAATGCCCCAGGTCATGGTTGGATTGCACCAACGACCATTATAACCAACTATGTCGTGGCTAATTCTTAGTCGTTCGGTTCCCTTTCCAAGATAGGACATAGGTGAGTATGGATCAATGAATGCATGAGTGAGTGCATGAAGGTGCGTGAGGTAAAAGAATGAATGTACAGGAGAATCAATGAATAAGCCATTAGTCGAACCCCCTGATCAGACCAGAGGCGGGTCTAAGTAACTTCGTCAGGAATAAAGAACCTCCTGGCCTTCCCCAAGAAGCTCATATAATTGATCCCCTCCCTTAGGAAAAAAGGGTAATCAACATAGGAATAAACACTTAGCCCCTCAATCCCCCTCTCTTGTGGAATCACAACCCCCTATAACTCTAGTCCTTATCTATCTAGTAGCCAAAGATGTGTTTATTATTAATAATGATCAAAACATTACATTTCTTGGGCATACTAGCTCTTTAATAATTGTTTGGGAAATCAATCCTCTCATCATTGTAACATTAAATTATTTAAAATGGGTGTTCGAAACCTAGGGTGTTACATCCCCTCCCCCTTATCTTGGCACTATCCTTAGTGCATATACAAAATAGAGATAAAAAACCTTAAATTTATTCAAAAGGTTGTGGGTACTCTACCCGCATGGAATATTCATGCTCCCAGGTAGCATCTTCAAGACCAAAGCAGGTCCACTAAACTTTTACCAGCTCTATAACTCAATTCTGGATTATTTTGACCTTTCTGTCCAATACCCGCACTGGTTGAACCTGAAAGTCTCCCTCTGTCTCTACCTGAATCAGATGCCAATCAATAACATGGTTAGGTTCATGTACATATTTCTATAGTAAATATTATGCACATTCATGGAAGCAAGAAATGGAAGCATGTATGTAACTGGCCCTATTCTGTCCAATATTTCAAATGGACCATAGAATATGGTTGCCATGTTTGTACAACTAACCAATTTCAAAGAGCTTTTCTTGGGCTTTGTTAGCACTTTGTAATTTGCCCAAGGCTGTGATGGTAGTCATAGAGGCAACATCAAAACCACTTTGAGTCTTGGATCTAGCCCCCCAAGACTCAGAGAGGGATCTCTCTGTCAAATTTAGATTTGTTTGAAATAGGATATTAGGCTAGCTATGCAGAATAGGATAAGTTTCTGAGTTGGGTAGGTGCAGCGAAGAGGAACCATGGGAAATGGAGTCACAATCTGAGATTTAATCAAAAAACAAATCCTACAGACAACCTTACAGGGCAAGGTAGGAAAATCACTGGATTTTTCATAAGCTTGGGGTATGGAAGAGGGGGAAAATTGTTAAGAGTTCAAGTTAAAGATAGAGCAGTAAAGAATTATGTGTTTAACTTTTAGTGGAAAACATTGACATTGCTTTAAACGGGGAACAGGGTGTTTTTACACAAATCCTGATCTTAAATCTCTTTGAAACAATGGAGAAGAAAAACATATATGATAATAGAGGAAAAAAAATCACAATGAGAAAAAACTTCACCAATGAATTTGACACAAGAATCCTGTAACTGTTGCGACTGTATTATTTGAATTGATGAAAAATACAGCTAGCTTTGTGAGCTCTGATACAAAATTCAAATCATGGTCCCTGACTGATCAAACCTTTTACATTAAAAATCATCTATATAAATAGGAGAGGTCTCCCCATCAAGTTGTGTGAGTTGGTTTTAACCGCCTCATCCAAAAATAGCCACAAATCCCCCAAAACTGTCCGCCATGAAAGAGTGGCCTAATTTCTACAAAAAAAGGGGTCTGAACATACATCTGTTTCTATTCAACGCTAACACCTGGGCTAAAACCGAAGGAGGTTATTGTATATGGGAATTTTCTGGACAAAATCCTCCAGCTGGGCGTAACAGCTCCTGCAAGATCGAGACTGTAACAGAAAAACAGAAAATCCGAAAAAAGAGGCTTAAAGAAAGCTTCGATTCTTCCTGCTCATGTAACCTGTGCAAAATTTGAGATATTTTTTGGTTCTTCAGGCCATTATGGAGAAAAATCTTTCTTGGTTTTTAAAAATTCATTTTCATTTTCCCAGAAACGACCTCGGATGAAGACATGTTGAACAGGCAAAAATAGGTGATTTTTTGAAAAAATGAGAAAAGCAGTTTTTTTCGGGAGGGCGGTATTTCGGACCCCCCTTGAGGTGGTAAGTGGTTTTTTTTTGGGGGGGTCCGATGGCATGTGGGGGAAACACCTGTCCGGGGGGTGGTTTTTAGAAACTACCATTCCAGACCCCCCCCTCTCGTTAAACTTCGGATGGAGAGGGCGGGTCTAAAAAGTTTCATGGCCATTGATTAATATGATTTGGGAATGAGAGTGTACGGGGGGTAGACTTAGGGTAGTACATTTGCTTTTTGTTTTTTATTATTTTTTAAATTTTTATTTTATGTTTTGTTTTGTTTTTTTTTTAAATAAAAAAGGGGTAGATCCTGCTATATTAGATAGACAAAATTACAGAGTATACATCACAGTAGGTCTGGTGTCACCCAAAATGCTGTCGATTATCGGAAACCAGCATGTAAAGAGGGCAGGTAGCTAATAACATTGTAGAACATAAAAGTTGTTGGACATCTGTCCTGCCCGGAGGAAACCAGGACAGATGTCTATGGACTAAGTTCATAAAACAGCAGCAAAGTAAAACTAAGAGCCAAGAAAACATGAAAAACCTAGATGCCTGGTGACGTGGTCCCGGTCAAGACGAAAGCTTGCACGTAGAGGGGGCATTTGCGCTTTGTTGGCACGTTGGAAAAAGCATCGAGGAACATGTCTATGCGCTGGCCCATGAGGAGGGCCCGGTGCTCCAGATCATCCAAGTGTCCACTAAGTTCGAAGATCAGTGCTAGGTGCTCCTCTCGGAAGAATGAACCGTGCATGCTGCCACCCACGTCCATTGTTGCGCCAGAACCCTCATCGAACCTCCTTTGCACCGCTTCAGCCTCAGATCCCTTCGTGCCTTCTTTGTCCCCCTGAGTGTTATGGTAGTCGCACTGGTCGTCACTAGGCCAAGGTATCTCCTCTAAAATACAACCAGGGGTGTAGTCTACCAGAGTCGGAATGGGTCTGCTTTACGTCCGAGAAGCTTTCACGCGCGTCTCCTCTGTAAACATCTGGTCCTCTGGTAGTGGTTCTTCCACCACTATACAGCGGGGAAACTCCTCCATGAAACCAACTTCCTGTAATGCCCCCGTCACATTTTCCATGACGCCTCGGCTGGACTCAACTCCAGTCTCAGCGACAATGGCGAGCCATGCCAATTTCTTCACCCTGGCCTCCTTCCTGAGAAATGAATTCGCAAGAGTCAAGGCGTGCTCCAGCTTTTCCTTCTGCCACCTCTGTGCTTTTTTTGCCTTTCAGGCCACTCCCCTGCGAGGTGTAGAGTCCCGATTTTAATTTAAACTAACACGAATTAAAATAGAGCAGAAAATTTAAAAACTACTAGAAATTTGCTTACTTACGCATACTTATTCACAGATTTTAGTAAATTAAATAACATTTTTCAAAATTAATTTGCATACAAATTTAAAATTTAATAAACACTTCATAATT
>JASDQU010107385.1:82896-96700 GCA_032191745.1 Picea mariana
CTCATATATAGGGAAAAACATTCCATAATTAAGAAAAGCAATCAAGCAGTTAGCTTTCCTTAGGAATGCATGCATGCATAATAGTGATGTTAAAAATAGAAAGTCTAAAATAGAACTAGTCAGTTAACTCCCATTGCACTAGTGTGTTGATAATAGAAATTTCTCCAACACCACCCCTGAACATCACTATGGAGTAAAAAATGAGTCCCGACTACTAGGCCATTTTAGGTACTGTTGACGGGTGAAACAGTCCATCTGTCAACTGGGAGAGTGGAACCGGTTCGGGGTTGTCTAAATAACCCAAGCCGTTTGGAATGGACCACCCTGACAAGTTTAACGGCTCCGTTGGCCGCTCTAAGGTCTCCTAAGAAAACCAAAGAGAGAATTGATCTGAGCTAAGTAATCTAAACTAAGGAAACTAGAAACTAATAGAACAAACTAAACTCAACTAACTAAATAAAAGAAATTAAACCAAAATAAAGGAAACTAGAAACTAATAAAACAAAGATAATGAACTAATATACTAAATGTAAACTATTCTAACTATTCTATCTACAAACTACTAATAACTCAAATCAACTATCTAATACTCAGATGTAATATTACTCATTCACAAATATACACTATAAAAAATCTACAGATTTGATTAAACCCTGCAAAACTCAACTGATTACTGCCCTAAGACAGCCAAGGATCTCTTTTTAATTTTTATATTTTATGAAAAGGAATAAACATTACTGAAATTAAACAATCCACTATATTTTACTGAAATTAAATAATCTAATACAATTATCATTAAGATTGTATCTATATTAAACTACTTAATGAAAAAAGTAAGCAATAAACTAATTGACCTGGAAACGCTCCAAGTCTGCCCTGTGTATGATGACTTCTAAGCTGGTCGGAGGAAGAAATTCACACCGTTTAGTCCTTAAGATTTTCATAAACAATCGGCTGTGCTGCCTCTTGAAGTGTTTTTACAGGACAAACAAGACATAAAAGAGATCATAACAATCTTATGATTATAAACTCCTGCAGTAAGGGAAACCTATTATGCAAGAAACTTATATATAACAATTCAATCTATGAAGAAGACAAAGCTATCATTCACAAAATGAATTAGTAACTATTATGTCTTTTATCTATCTAGAAGAGACAAGATATAGATAACAATAGTAAAATTATATCATTTGAATTTGATTTAGATAGCTAAAGTAATCGTAAACCATAAACAAAGTGATATACCAAACTTGAAACAAAATGTGATATATTAAGAAGCTAAAGCTATGACAAAACATCAATTCTGCTCCAATCTGTATCAGAACTCCATATCCTTGTTCTCCCACAACTGAGGATGAACATTATTACAAAAACCATAGGTTTATATAGGTTTCTCACAAGGTAAAACATCCTTGTGAATAATAGCAAATAGTTTTACACAATCTGGGAGATATCCCAAAATCTACTAAATTGAGGAAATAAAATGCAAGTAAAATCTGTAGATCATCCCCTAACTGCTCATGATATCTATTGCCAAATTCGAATTTACCTGCAATAGAACACAAAGATCAAATTAGAAGGATGTTTTATTAAGAAAACAATAAAAAAAAATGATTTTACAGACTTAGCTACAGAATCATCTGATTCTGTAGCTAGTCAAAAATAGCAAACATGACTAGATATAATCAAATAAAATCAAATCCAAAACTAATTACTAATGATTCAATTATTCCTTAAATTAAACCAAATCGAAAAGAATGCAATCGGGACAGGTTAAGAATGCTCTGTTTTTTCGATTGTCATAAAATCAAATCAAATCTTAACAAGATTGTTTCATAAATGCAATCAATGGTAAACCAAATCGTATGAGATACTAAACAATCATTATTGATTTGCATAAGATTCATATCGTTTAATCCATTGCCAATATAGAAAGCCGTCATGATTTCATGCATAACTGTATCCATAGAATCCAACCACATTCTTTGTTCGCTGAGTTTCAAACAGTTCATAGGTATGGTCGTAACTATCATTGACTAGTTATAGTCATAACAACAGATTGATATCATTCGGTTAAAAGGACAAAATATAAATTTCTTCTATTGCAATTGGATGAAATCGACTCAAAAAATCTTCATGTTTGATCACCACACAATCAATAGACAGAGGCGCGATAAAATTGACAGAATTCATGAACTGGGCAATAATCAACACAAATCTTTACTGAGTTAATTATAGAAACAATATCGAAACCCTGAACAGAATCCAATTCAAACAATAATGAGAATCGAATAAGTTGCAATTGGTTATGTATCAACAGAAAAGTATCAGATTTGGTCGAAAGACGTTGAAAATAGTTATCCCATTTATCAATCATATTCATATAGAACATAACCATTTCAAATCGTAGCATTGACTGTATCAGAAAATAGAAATACCAACAATAGTCTATTTTTACCAACTTCACTTATCAATAAAGCATCCAACTGAAGTTAAATTTGAACAATCATATCTATTTGACGATCCATCGAATCAAAACCAAATCCAATCGAATCTTAAACTATACAAAAATTGATTCATCAAAACCAAAATTATATACAACAAAGCATGCTTATGTAACAGAGCAGGTGAAATATGTACACAGAGTTTATGAAAGTGTAATATAAATGAGTGAAATTCATACCAGCGCAATTGCTGAGACTATTTCAATTTTGAATTGACAGTCGTTGTAGCAGACTTGACATTTTTGAACAGGATTGAATCAGTAGTTCGTTGCTTCTTGTCATTGGGTTGTACCTTTTCATTCTGACCAGTGAGCTTTGCTACTTGGTTTTCCAAATCGTGGATTTTGGACTGCAACCTTGGGACATCCAAGTAGTATCTCTCCAACCACAACCCACACTGATCGCAAGGTGGAGCAACAGGTTGAGCAGTAGAGGGTTTCCACGATTCACATAGGGTTCCATGGGGTGGTTCAATACCAGGGAAGTCAGGGTTATCCCGCAGACAAGGAGGTAAATTCTTGACAAAATCATAAGGAGGTTTGCCACACAAGCCCTCTGAGTAAGGATACTCTTCGACGAGAAAACGTTCAATCTCTGAATCAGAGTCTTCGCTGACCACGATAGGCTCTGATTTGGCAGGGGGTTTAGGTTTATTCCTCGCCATACGAGAGATTAACCTTGCATTTTTCTTGCCTCTAGCATTAGTTTTAGCTTTAGCTTTAGGCTGTTTGGTTGTGGGTTTATCAATTTCAACCTGTTTAGTCACAGCCATAGGCAAATTCGTAGGTGAATCGGGTTTAGGTTTGGGTAGAAAAACGCTATAAGGCACAGGGGGAATAGGCGGGGTTTCAGTCACCATGGGCTTATCAACCTATGGAGGGTTCGATTCTTCGAAGCCATTACGGCTGAGAAAATCATGCCAAGAATTACGACGTAACCCTAACTCGTAAACCAAAATCATTTTAATCAACCCCAAATGGAAGAGGCTGGTGTTATCCTAGCTATGCTTGTACCTTTTATCCATCTTGAACAAACTTCTATGCAGATAGTGCGGCATACTAAGTTCGAAACCCATAAAAACCATCAATAAACACAGGTGAAACAAGAAAATGAACCCGTACCTGCCCTCACAAGTAACGAATTTCTTGATTATCATCAAGAGATCATACCAGCATGGTTTCAACATTTTTGCAGGCCATCCTTTGTCGCAGGATTTCACTGTTCGATACTGAAATAACAATGTCCACGGACATCATCTACCTTGCAACTTTTGTACCACTTCTGTCCCGTAACAGGCAAGCCGGTTGTCGAGCTGAGAAACTGTTCATTGATTTCGAGCTGGACATCTCCAACTTTGGCTCGGCAGCCATCAAATGATAACGCAAATTGCTGAGCCATAGTGTGGTTATAACCATCAAATTTCCTTATGAAAGCGAGCCACCCGATATTCTCCAGGTCGTTATATGCACCATCAAACATCAACAGTGCTTGGCACCCGTTGGGCTCGGCCCTTACGACAGGAGCCATGGCTTCTGTGCATGGTGGGGTTTGGTTTGAGAAATACAAAACATAGGGTTGAAAAACGATAGGGCTTAACAGCTTCAGCGCTCAAAGAGGTGAGGATTAACTGCATGCATGCAAAGGTGGTGGGATTACCACCACCATGTAGTGTATTAATGACTGAGTACAATGATGTTCCATCCATAATCATAATCGTTTAAACCATATGTATCGGCCAACCAAATAGGCGTACAACCATATCAACGTGCCATCCATCCGAAATAGAACCAACACCATATGTTATAATCATGCGCCAAGTGTTCAGTTCAATCAAACATGGCATCCAACATTAACCATCGTATCAATCAAACGTTTTAAACCAATGTTAATTCAATCTGCCAATGTATAGTTTGAAACTATGATCGTTCAATGTAATATCAAACTCACAAAACAATGCACCAAACGCCGATTATAAAATCGAAATAAAAAAGATTAATCAATGCGCCTTTGTGAAACTCAAACCAATGTCATTTCTCAAATCAAACTTATAATATTAGCAATGAATTTGTTGCATATCCAAATGTTTATATTTCAAAGTTTTTAGAACATTGCAACCAAAAATCTCATATAATCAATGAGTCAAGAGCTCATAGCAATAAGAATCAAAGCATATAAGACCAAAATCAATCATGACCTTTATAGAATCAAATGTAACCAGTAAATATTCATGCTCAATGGCTTAGTAATCAAACAGATCCAAATGCGCAATCAAGGTAAGAGTAGGCCAAAGGACATAAGTTTGAAAAAATCTTTTGCAGTCATGTGATAAACTAATGGTCAAGTGTCTTTCGGAAAGATCAATAAAAGACGACGACAGTCCAAACACTGAAATAGGTGTTTTCACACTTTCAGTTGTAAAAACTGAATCGAAACCAAATTGTAATTGTCGCAAAAATGAAACAAATGTCTAGTTGTGCAATGCGACAATGAATTGTCGTTTAGAAGACAATTAGGTGTAGGCAGCTTTTTTTTGGGCAATAAAAAAAAATGAGTTGGCTGCCAACAGGTACTCATGTACAATGAAACTAATGAACACTGGAAAGAAATGAGGAAAGAGGGAAAACCACGCGGGAATAAAACCTCCCCTCAAAAGATAATGTATCAAAAGAAGAAAGTAACAGTTTTTAGACAATTGTGTTCTTCATTGCAAGATGATCCCGCAAAGTCTGAAACTTATGTTTACTGAATGTCTTCGTGAAGATGTAGAAATATTTATGGATCTGATGAAGTCCTTTGGAAACCTATTGGGCCTTGTATCTCTTGATCATGTGGACCCATATGCACCTGAAAATATTCCTTTCTAGTGGACGTGGAACCAGATTCCGAGTCTGGTTTTGTAGGGGTGAGTCATACTCCTTCTGCATGGATGATTTCCATAATGGATTTCCCACAACCTTATTGTAGTTTTGTGGATCAGTAGATTAAACCATATATCAATGCATGGGCATCGCAGGTTCTGAAGCTGAAAGTACATGAGAAGGATCCTCATGTTGAGATGGAGTCATCCTCGAATCCAATGGATTCCACGCAAGGTTTCCTGTTTCCTAAAGTGTGGTATGTGCCTTCTTGGCCATCTATTGAATCTTAGACATCGACATATTATTTGTCTCTACTACCTACTTATTTCCATGTACATAATATGAGTGTATGGAATCATCTCTGATGTATAAAGCTGATGGAAGAACAAGAGTGTATGAATGTTGCACTAGAGGTGCATGGAAAGTACTCTCATTATGTGTAAGTAGAATAGAGGAGTCATCGTCAGAAAACTTAGTGAATTTATACAACCTTGACTTGTGATCCACCTCACCAATTGTAATGATGGAATTGTCATGCATGTCCATTACTGAAACTGAATCTAATGTAAATTCAATCTTTTTACCTTTCTGAGCGATCTGAGAAACTGACAATAGATTCGTAGAAATCTTTGGAACATGTAAAACATTCTCAAAACTGCCATTGTGGAGTTCCACTCTCCCTTCTCTTGCTACTGCTACTGAAGTATCATCCCCCATGAGAATAGGGGGCCTTGAGCATGGACTCAAGGAAGACAAAAATTCCTCTTTTGTTGCCATATGATGGGATGCACCAGAATATATAATCCATGAATCAGATGAGGAATTAATTGCAACTAGAGCATGATGATTACCTTTCTTAGGAGCATGATATTCTTCCTTTTATTTCTTGACTACCTCTGAAATGAAGTTTCCAAGGTTTTCCTGCTGAAGTTTCTCTGTCATAAGATCAATTTTTTTCTTCATGCATGTGGATTCTTCATGATTCAGTTTATTGCAGTAAGTGCACTTCTTTCCCTTCTTCTTCTTCTTGAAATATGAAGAGTCTTTGGAACCTGAAGAATCATTAAAGGATTTGGAATATCCCTCCTTCTCGTTCTGTTTGGATGACCCTTTTCCATCATGCATGGTGAGTGCATGTTCTTTTGGATCTTTCATGAGGCCCATATGTATGAGTTTTGTCTGCTCTTGTGTAAGAGACTCAATGGACTAAGACAACGTAGGCATTTTCCAATTGGTTCCAAAAAGACATCTACCAAATTGGAAATTGGAGACATATACAGTGTATTTTGGTCCTAGCTTGGCCAAGATTGTTAGAAGAAGTTATTTCTCTTGTGTAGACTTATAAACACCACATTCACCCAAGATCAATAGCAAAGATTTAAATTTAGTAAAAAAATCTTGTATATTATCAAAACTTTTAGGGTCTAAGATATTCAACTCTACCTCAAGCATATGATCTCGCATCTCATCCTACTTTCCAAAGAGTTCTTCCAAGATGGTCCAGATCTCGTTTGGATTCTTGCATGCGGAAACATGAAACCAAAAATTAGTGGATATTAACTCAAGAAGTAGTCTTGTGGATTCATCCTTACAGCTATCCCATTTCATCTTCTCAATCGTTGATGTAGGTTTTGTTTCTGTCACCATCGTCAAATTATATAGTCCTTTTATTTTGAGTTGGGATGTCGCCTTAGGATTCCAATCAAAATAATTGTATGGTGTGAGGATTACCACCAAGTTTGACTATATAATAGTTTTCATATCCATCTCTCCCACTTTTTCTAAGAACCCATAAAAATTTACTCTCAATCTGCAAGTGAAAAATTAAGAAATCACGACAAAAATGACACTTTAAGTGAAAATTCGTATCAGTTTCAAGAGATGATCTTATGACTTACTTTATGAGCAAACACTAAGGAATATCGCCAAACGGTTGAAAAATCACTTCCAAAATGGGCTGATTTACTTTCCATGCGGGTCGTTTCCTCCAAAACATAATATTTTGGGAGAAATGAATGTAGAAAGGTATGACCACATATTCGTATCAGTTTCAGGAGGCTATCTTACAGCTTACATTTTGAGCAAATGGTGAGGAATATCACCAACTGGTTGAAAAATCACTTCAAAAATGGGCTGAGTTACTTTCCTCATGGGCCATTTCCTCCAAAATGTAATATTTTGGGAGGAATAAATGATGAAAGGTACAACCATGGATTTATCTCACCGAAAATATGATTTTCCTTATTCTTTGGCTTGTATAGCTTGCTCTAAGCAACCTTTCTCTGATACCATGTTAGTGTTTCATTGAAACCTACATAGGAGATCTAGCTAAAGCAAGTACAAACAAAGCTTATAAATAAATGAAGAGAGATTCAATATGGAAGAATGAGAAAATATATTCACATTACTCCAATGAGTTGATGATTGATACATAGATCATGGTCAATATGATACAATAAATGAGTGGAATACACTCATATATAGGAAAAACATTCCATAATTAAGAAGAGCAATCAAGAAATTAACTTTCCTTAGGAATGCATGCATGCATAATAGTGATGGTAAAAATAGAAAGCCTAAAATAGAACTAGTCAATTAACTCCCACTAAACTAGTGTGTTGAAAATAGAAATTTCTCCAACACAAGGTTCTGAAAAAGTTCAGCAGGTCATCAAGAATTTAAGAGCGTAGCTAGAAGAGGCCAAAAGAATTGAAGAAACTCTAGAATATAAAAAGAAATGTTTAGAAGCCAACATATTAGCACAAAAGGAAGAAGCAAAAAAGAGATAAAAAATACTTACATATCATGTCAATGAAAGAACCAATGACTTAACCTAACATGAGGAAGAGTTTTTTCAAGAAGAGAGAAGACTCGAAGAATAAATAATTACATTGAAAATCCAGATTGAAGAAGAAAAGAGAACATAAGAGGTCACGAAGTCTAAGATAATGAAGAAAGAAGAAGAGGTTGAGAAGCTTGAAGAATAAGTTGTCACACTAAGAGTCAAAGTTGTTAAGCTCAATAAGAATGTTGAAAATACAGAAACATTTACATCAACAGTAGAGAATGAAGAGAAGCACTCTGGTTTGCTAGAAAAGAAGAATGAAGAAAAGAGAAACAATTATGCAGAAGTACTCAAAGGAAGGAATCATGGTCAACCAGAATCTAAGAAAACTAATAAAGATACATCTTCAAGAAGAAAATCCATGTTCAAGCCACAAACAAGCTTCAATCATGATCATGATCAGTCAAGGAAGAAATTCAAAAGGATTACACCACAAAAAACATCATTTAATCCCAGGTATGTAAATTTATTTTATGGTTATTGTTTTTATTGTACTAACTTTGGACATAAGGTTGCATATTGTAGGCATTATAAAAGAAATGTTCAAGAAATAAAACCTTATGTGACCCCAGGTAACATTGAATGTTACAAATGTCATAACTATGGAAAGATAGCTCATGCTTGTAGAATCATGATCGATACTTCCATGAAAGAGAACACTGATATAAGATATAAGAAAGTATGAATAAGAAAATAGGAAGAACGGGTGAACAAAGACTAGGTCTTAGAGATTGCAAGATTGGAAATAAAACAAGATGAAAACACATCTACAAAGAAAAAGGAAGATGCTAGATATAGAAAGGTTTGGAAAAAAAATGAAATAAAAAGAGGATGGGTAAATAAGGAATGCGTTCAAGAGATTGTACTTTCAGGTATTGTACTTAAATATGAATCCACAGACAAAAGGAAAGAAGTTAGAATTCAAAGAGATGATAAATCTACCGATGAAGATGATGATGAATCCGCATCAGAGAAGGAACTATTCTGATCCATCTAGATTAGAGACTCCCAGGTAATATGAATAGAAAATAGGGGGAGTCTATGCGGTAGCTCAAATAGACCAAAGAACCATCCTTTGAGTAGCTTGCAGAGTTTGAGTGGACAGATTCAGAGCAGTTAGTTAGCATAAGTACAATATGATAGATTATTCAGTTGTAGTAGTGAATACTTCATGATAGTATAGTGACATATGAGTCAACATTATAGAGAGTTGTGTAGCAGAGTCTTGGACAATATGGAAAAATACGGATTCGTAAGAACACTTAGAAGGTTTGGAAAGATATATGATAGTGGATGAGAGCATGGATTCATAGATTGGTTTAAAGAGTGGTTTAGAGACAAAGGAGCATTATCATAATGGATGATAATTACACATGAATATTTGAATGCTTATTCTTGAATGATTTTCATATATCTAATTTGATTACACAAGGAAGCACCAATGGACAATATCTCCAAATGGATGTAGGTATAGGAAGACTTATATTTTTTCTACACAACATATTGCAGTGAAGTCAAAAGAGAGAAATGAAACCAAAAAGATAGGTAGAAATATGATTCAGATAAGTTGTCAGACATAGAGGTAAGAATCTTTATCCCATGCAAAGAGATTCATCAAATGCAGGATAGAGACTTAAATTCTTAGAGAGAGAGCACAAAGGCATGTTTCCATGGGGAGTGATTGTCATAAGGGAAAAATGTGTGATATGACTTCATTGTTGGATCAGAGTGATACCCTTTGTCAAAGGGGGAGATATTATATATATGAAGGTAGAGAGATTATCAGAGGCTTAGAAACACAAAGAAATATCAAAGGCACATAGATAGGGGGAGTAGCCCCAAGGAGATTTTAGTCAAGGGGAGCAGTCCCAAACAGAGATACAGTTTTCCATTGATGTCAAAAGGGGGGTGATAGAAACATTGATGAGGAGTATAATCATGAATTTTATCATGACTAAGTGTTTCCATCAATGTTGGTGTTTCCATCAATTCCAAAGGGGGATATTGTCAGATAGTTGGCTTAGGTTGATGGAAAGTTGGTTTGGATTGTTGGTTGCCATTGATGTCAACCCTTGGAGAGTGATATTGTATATTGATGTCAACTCTTAGTGATTGATTTCTACCCTTGGAGAAGTCTGGTAACAAATTCTGGTAGGACAAAGGCATGGATAAGGGACCTGAGTCTATTTAAGGTATAAAGGCATGTAGATCAGTGAATTTATAGGTAAGACTATTCTAGATGGATAGTGCATGTCATGCCATTTCTAGTGATATGTCGAATGCCACATAACTCCTCACGGTTAGAGAGTTATGCCCATGTGAAGTTGAATAACCCTCATGAGTTATCTAGAATATCCTAGAAGGTCAAATAAGTCAAATTATTATAGAAGCTCCAAGAAGAAGTTGACCAATCCAAGTGGTTAGTCATGGGTTAAGTGGTTGCAACAAGAAAAAAATTAAAAATAAATTAGTTGCAACTAGAATTGGAGAGTTTACTATTTGTGGATAAACTGGTTAAGTGGACAAAGTGGTGAAGTGGACAAAGTGGTTAAGTGCAAAGTGACTAAGTGGAAAAAGTTGGTTAAGTGGAAAAAGTGGCTAAGTGGACAAAGTGGCTAAGTGGAAAAAGTGGTTAAGTGGATACTTGTAGAGGAAGCAACTTGGAGAGTATAAATAAGAGAGAAAGGGTCTCCCATTTGTATCCATTGAGCATATTGAGTATGTAACATACCCATCCACCCATAGATTGGGGTACACTACCTTCAAGCCTGCCATTGGACTTATTTCTCCTACTGATACCTTTTTAAAATTTAAGGATGGATAAAAGAAAAGACTTTAACAACATGCACAATAGTAGTTAACAAGCATGCATAGTCTATAGATTCAATTAAACGATAATTAAATATACAGCGGAAATACGTTCATGTACATGTAAATGATACCATAACATAGAGCACGTATCTTTATGAAATATGACACCAATTGGATGCATAACAAGGATGTTCCACCCAACCGTCGACACTACTGCTCCAAAATGCAACATCAATGTCACCCTTGAGCCAGGGCTATGAATCCACACGGACGGTTCCAGAGTGTTACTTGGATTCCAAAACCAGTCAGTACCCAAGCTCTCCCAGGCTTCCCATATCTCACAGAAATCCAAGTACCCAACTCTCTTCTACCCAGCTTTCACCACCCGAGAGAACGAACCTCCACCCTTCTCTTCCACATATTCCCTTAGGAAGTCCTTCTCCTTATTCAGGCTTCAATGCAAATGGTCCACAATATTAATGTTGGAACTCTTAGGAATCCCATCTATGAGCAACGCTGGACACAGGTCAACTCATCTCAGACATGAAGGCCCCAGGTCATCCCTGGGTTGCACCAGCAACCATTACAACCAACTATGTCGTGGCTAATTCTTAGCCATTCGGTTCCCTTTTCCAAGCTAGGACGCAGGTGAAGATGGACAAATGAATGTGTGATTTAGTGCATGAAGATGTGTGAGGTAAATGAATGAATGTACAGGAGAATCAACGAATAAGCCATTAGTCAAACCCACCGATTAGACCAAAGGCGGGTTTAAGTAACTTCGTTGGGAATAAAGAACCTCCTGGCCTTCCCCAAGAAGCTCATGTAATCGATCCCCTCCCTTAGGAAAAAAGGGTAATCAACATAGGAATAAACACTTAGCCCCTCAATCCCCCTCTCTTGTGGAATCAAAACCCCCTATAACTCTAGTCCTTGCCTGTCTAGCAGCCAAAGATGTGTTTATTATTAATAATGATCAAAACATTACATTTCTTGGGCATACTAGCTCTTTAATAATTGTTTGGGAAATCAATCCTCTCATCATTGTAACATTACATTATTTAAAATGGGTGTTCGAAACCCAGGTTGTTACATCCCCTCCCCCTTATCTTAGCATTGTCCTTAGTGCATATACAAAATAGAGATCAAAAACCTTAAATTTATTCAAAAGGCTGTGGGTACTCTACCCGCAAGGAATATTCATGCTCCCAGGTAGCATCTTCAAGACCATAGCAGATCCACTGAACTTTTACCAGCTCTATAACTCAATTCTGGAGTATTTTGACATTTTTGTCCAATATCCGCACTGGTTGAACCTGAAAGTCTCCCTCCATCTCTACCTGAATCAAATGCCAATCAATAACATGGTTAGGGTCATGTACATATTTATGTAGTAAAGATACATGAAATAAATTATGCACATTCATGGAAGCATGTATGTAACTGGCCCTATTCTGTCCAATATTTCAAATGGACCATAGAATTTGGTTGCCATGTTTGTACAACTACCCAATTTAAAAGAGCTTTTCTTGGGCTTTGTTAGCACTCTGTAATTTGCCCAAGGCTGTGATGGCAGTCACAGAGGCAACATCAAAACCACTTCGAGTCTTGGATCTAGCCCCCCAAGACTCAAAGAGGGATCTCTCTGTCAAATTTAGATTTGTTTGAAATAGGATATTAGGCTAGCTATGTAGAATAGGATAATTTTATGAGTTGGGTAGGTGCATCGAAGAGGAAACATGGGCAATGGAGTCACAATCTGAGATTTAATCAAAAAACAAATCCTATAGATAGCCTTACAGGGAGAGGTAGGCAAATCACTAGATTTTTCGTAAGCCTCGGGTATGGAAGAGGGGGGAAATTGTTAAGAGGTCAAGTTAAAGACAGAGCAATAAATAATTATGCGTTTAAATTTTAGCGGAAAACATTGACATTGCTTTAAACTGGGAATAGGGTGTTTTTACACAAATCCTGATCTTAAATCTCTTTGAAACAATGGAGAAGAAAAAAATATATGATAATAGAGGAAAACAAAATCGCAATGAGAAAAAACTTCACCAAAGAATTTGACACAAGAATCCTGTAACTGTTGCGACTGTATTATTTGATTTGATGAAAAATACAGCTGGGTTTGTGAGCTCTGATACAAAATTTAAATCATGGTGCCTGATTGATCAACCCTTTTAAATTAAAAATCATCTCTATAAATAGGAGAGGTCTCCCCATCAAGTTGAGTGAGTTGGTTTTAACCACCTTGGCCAAAAATAGCCACAAATCCCCCAAAATCTGGAACTCTCCGCCATGAAAGACAGGCCTAATTTGTGCAAAAAAAAGGGGTCCGAATAGACATCTATTTCTCTTCAATGCTGACACCTGGGATAAAACTAAAGGAGGTTATTGTGTATGGGCATGTGATGGACAAAAAAATCCTTCTTTTTCTCCAAATTCACCTCCAGCTGGCCGTAGCAGCTCCTGCAAG
Organism: Picea mariana; assembly: GCA_032191745.1. Taxonomy (NCBI): domain Eukaryota; kingdom Viridiplantae; phylum Streptophyta; class Pinopsida; order Pinales; family Pinaceae; genus Picea; species Picea mariana. The sequence continues at coordinate 96,394 of JASDQU010107385.1, forward strand.
ATCGGGACTCTAACAGAAAAACCGAAAATCCGAAAAAGGAGGCTTAAAGAAAGCTTCAATTCTCCCTGCTCATGGAACCTGTGCAAAAACTGAGAGAGGTTCCTGTTCTTCAGGCCGTTACAGAGAAAAATGTCTCTCGGTTTTTAAAAATTCATTTTAATTTTTTCAGAAATGGCCTCGGAGGAAGACATGATGAACATGCAAAAATAGGCAATTTTTTGAAAAAATGAGAAAAGTGGTTTTTTTTTGTGAGTGTGGTATTCTGGACCCCCCCCTGAGGTGGTAAGCGTTTTTTTTTTTTTTTTTT
>JASDQU010107386.1:905-31137 GCA_032191745.1 Picea mariana
TTTATTTAATAATTAATTAATCACTAATCATTAATCTAATACTAAATCATTTAATGTCTTATTTAATAATTACTTCTTCATTAACCCTTAATCAAGGAGTTAAATCATATTTCAGCTTAAGTATAATCCAAAATAATTAATTAATAACTTGTAATCAATTTAAGGTTATATCATAATTAATCATAATTTGGCTAGTGTTTCAGATTATTATGAAATTAAGAAAAGGGTCATTACATAGACGGGCAGACCGAAAGAAAAAACCAAATCTTGGAGGATATGTTTTGTATGTACGTGATGGACCAACATAAGCATTGGGAAGGGTTCTTACCACTAGTATATTTTGCATACGAAAACAGTTATCAAAGCACCATTAAGATGGCACCATTAGAGTTTCTTTATGGGCGACCATGTTAGATGCCTTTGAGTTGGGATCAGCTTGAGGATAGGGTCCTAGTGGGGCCAGAACTGATCCAAGAAATGGAATATCAAATGCAAACAATAATACAAAGGATCAAGGAAGTACGGGATTGGCAGAAGAGTTACGCCGATGCGCATCATGTCGACCATAGTTATGGAGTTGGTGATCGAGTCTTCTTGCAAGTGAAACCGCATAAGAGTTTTATCAAGTTTGGAAAGGGTGCTAAACTCTCTCCTAGGTTCGTGGGACCCTTTGAGATTGTGGAAAATAAGAAGCCTATGGCCTATCGACTAGCCTTGCATGATTCTTTGAGGCATATGCACGATGTTTTTCACGTATCTGTTTTGAGACATTATGTTAGTGATCCTACACATGTTATTGACATGAGTTCCTTGCAGGTATTGGACGAGGGTGATCTCATGGCGGAGCCAATCCACATCATGTACCATCGCATTCAAAAACTACGACGTCAAATAGTAGATCAGGTCAAGATCCAGTGGGAAAACTATAGTCCACACTCGATGACCTGGGAGGACGCATATGATATGTGTCAGTAGTTTCCATTTTTGTTTGATAGATAGGCATATGATACTGTGATACACTTTATTTCAACACTTACATACTGTGAAACTTCAAGACAAAGTTTAAAACAAGAGGGGGTGTATGTAACATCCCGCTCTTGCGCGCACTGAGTGGACTTATTCTTTGAGGACACTTGCGTGCAAGTGATCCGGGTCATTATACTATTGGTTGTTTTGATTATGATTATGAGATATTTTAGATTTGATGATATGTTATTTTTGTTGTATTTACATCGGCAGGTGCTATTGACTGGGTTCTCCTGAGTGTGCAGATCTCTAGATGTTAGAGGATGTCGAGGCATCGATAAAACTCCTTGGACTTTGGATCGATTCATGGAGTGGGTTGCTAGGGTTTGAATGTTATTCATGTGACATATGTACATATGATTAGATAATATGATGTGGATTGTTATCGCTGACATGTTTCGTTGATGGATGCAAGCTTACGATAGCTTGCCGATTAGACTCACATTTGGAGTAAAGGGGTCACACACGACAACTAGATACATTGAGGGAGAAGTGTGCCAACAACCCTACCACGGCCTACTAGAACTCTCGTCGTGGCTCAAATTGTAGGTTAATGATTACCTAGTTCGAGAAGACCCACGATGTCATGGGGGCAGACTGTGACAGTCACTCATGATGATTCTAAGGGGCGTGCAATAAGGTTGGTTCCTTATTCCTTAGAGGCCCTTAGTCTCCCACAAGATTACCTAACGGACTATTGACTCCAGGGGTTTGACGTCTACCAAATTCAGTCAAGAGGCAAGTGGCACCCTTGGAGCATGTAGTGTGTCTTGAAGGGCACATCACGCAAATAAAAACGAAAAGAGGTGAGTGGCACCCTTGGAGCACGTAGTGTGTCCTGAAGAGCACATCGTGATTTTAACCATGGTAAGTTAATAAACCTAGTGCCTTGAAAACTATGCCTCCTTAGGACCTGGTCGGCCTTAAAATGGATGATGTGATGAATAAAGTTTAATAACAAATTTCTCCCTTAAGAACTGTCGCCAAGCCTAGTGAATTTAAAACCTAGGTCTAAGTAGAACCTTTGAACAAAAAAAAACTAATTAGACATGTAACGAAAAGGGGGTAAAGAAAATTCAAGCATTAATAATTAAAGTAGAAAATTTAATAAAGGTTTAATTAATAAAAGGGGTAATTGGTTGTTTTTTTCTAGGCCTACTAATTATGAACTTAGTTATAAAAAGGGGAAACTTAAAGAAAAGGGGAATGTCTAACTTAGTAAGGAATCTAGCCTTTGGAACTTTCTATTTATGAACTCAACTAGGATTTAAGTAAGGCGTAAGTCATTTAAGAATTGTAAGGGAATAATGGGACACCGATGAGCGTTTTTAGGAACACTTTTAGGTGGGTGAGAGAAATAGGCAAATTTAATTAATTAATAAATTGATTTTCTGGTGCAACTAGGGGATCGGGAGACATGTGTACGAGGGAGTTTTTTCCTAATTAAATAAATGAAAAAGGAATCTAATGAGGGTTTGGGAAACTAATCATTTGAAAACTCTATAAAAATGATGGTGGAGGAGGAGTATGGATCACGTCTAGTTTGCATAAGGTTACGCTGCCAAAATTTTATCTTGACTGAACTTGTCTTGTGGGAGTTGGGATACCCATCTTGGTAACGAGTGGTAGCTCGACCTTGCAAGGTGAGCTGGGAGCTAGCATTCTCTGGTATTGTGTGTGTGGCCCCTTTGCGGCTCAAGGGGCTCAGGGGGAAGAAGAGTACCCCTAGCGTTAGTTAGGAGGTACCAGTGAGGTCTCAGTGGTTGGCAAGCGAGATTTGGACAGAGCGTAGGCGTGGGACAACGACTACGGGTTCTTCACCTTCGGATTCAGTACGCACGTGTAAATTTGCATTGTATTTCAATCAATTTTCTATATACGAATATTATTAATGATGAATTCTAGATTATGGCTTAAGGGAAACAAATATTTGTGTGGTAATGAAATTGGTTAATTCCTTATGAAAAGTGAAGCATATTGGCTTATTGTGAACACATGAATAACTTAGATGTTCTTTTGTGTGTATGTAGTCTAAGGATTATCCTATTGTTGATTTGAATATGAGTTGTATCTTTTAAGTTAGGCAATTTTATAAACAATTGAACTGTCTTCCTTCATATATATATATATATATATAATAGTTGTGCACAATTTGTAGTACGTCCACTTCTAGGTTACCTGCCCCATTGTTCAAGTTTCCCAGAATTGCAGGTTAGACTAATAGGATCCTTGATAAATGAAAAATACCCTGCCTATGTGTTGTCTTCATTGATTTCTAATCTTGACATCCAATAGTAGAAGACGGTGTCTTGCGCTTTTGGGATTATGGTATGACTCAAACATTTCCGCACCAGATTTACAAATGAAGTTTTATTTTATATTTTTGGGTTAATATTACTCATTGACACGTTTCAATGCTTCTATTACCATATAGAATGAGAGTCCTTGTATCTGGAAATTCCTTGTTGATTATTATCATTAGATACGTTGAAAACTTTTCATTGATACCTATTTCTTAAAATCGTTGAGCACAAAAGAATTTGAATACATATGTGGAGATATGTGTTAGGGCTTGCCGTCATCTCCTTGAGATGTTCAATATGATTAATTACATGGTTGAAAATGTTGTATCTCTTACTATCCGACTGAGGAGGTTTTACACCATTTTTTTTTTGTTGTCATAATGCACTTATTATCCAACCTGCAGGGTAGTTAGACTAATGATCTATTGGTACTATCATGCACCAGCAAGGTGTTATTTTACTCGAGTTGTCTTTGGCAACTAATAGTTATGAAGTTGCTTGTAGGCTTCTGGATATGCCTCAACATGTTGCAAGGAACGGTGGTTCAAATGTTCATAGCTCCATTTATCAAGGCCAATTGATTGCGTTGTTTATTGTATTAGAGCTTATCTACAATAGATTTGTAGTCTTACATTTGTCATTTGTGATTTATCATTATTTCATTTGAATTATGTTGTCTCATGGGTCTCAATTTTGGATTTATGTCATGTTAATAGCATTAAACCATATCCCATACTACAATCCTGCAACTTAACTGCCTTTGGAAAACCCTGACGGTCATTGGAAACTCTGGAGTGTGATATTTGAATCATGCCCTCTTCCAATTGCCTCGATATTTTTCCGAATGGCTCTATACAGGCTTATTTGAACTTGTTTACAATTTTAAAAGTGAATTGTTCTTTGAACTGTGTGAAAGAGGTGTCATACCTAAACACCTAGTACCGAGAAAATGCATGTTCTTTTCTCTGTTGCCTGCCCCTTGAAGCATCTTTAGTTTTTTGTCTTGTACCACATTTGTTTTCACATCCTATAACAGCTAGTCCTCTCCAGCGCCTTCCTTGTTGCACAAATCGTCCAGTGTAGCAAGCGATCCCAATAATTTATTAACAACGCTATCCCTTGTTTCCACGGTTTCAGTGGGACTGCCCACGATTTTATTCCTGTAGCAAGCTAATTCTTAAATTCATGCCAGCATCCTCCTTGTTGCCACTACTTCCAGGATAAATTAATGTGCAACATTTTAAATTAAGCAATCTTTATAATTATTTTTTTTTGACAGAAACGGTTATAGATTATATTAATGGGGTGGACTAGCCATAGATCCGATTACAAAATGGCCTCAAATTTCTTCGGGCCTGTCTTTCTGAACCATTCTACTTCTATAGCTATAGACTTGTGAACTGAACTAGTTCCTGTACGTCTTCTAATAGAACTGGATTAAATTTAAATGCCGAAACTCCAGTCACTGTTTCAGCATAAGTCTTAGCATTGTTTCAGCATATGTCTCAGCACTGTTTCAGCATTTGTTACAGCGGTGTTTCAGCATAAGTTCCAGCGTTGTTTCAGCATATGTTCCAGCACTGTGTTTCAGCATATGTTACAGCATTATTTCAGCATATGCTCCAGCACTATTTCAGCATATGTTCCAGCACTGTGTTTCATCATATGTTCCAGCACTGTGTTTCAGCATATGTTACAGCACTGTGTTTCAGCTTACAGCATTGTGTTTCAGCATATGTTCCAGCCCTGTTTCAGCATATGTTCCAGCACCGTGTTTCAACATGTGTTCCAGCACTGTGTTTCAGCATATGTTACTGCACTGTGTTTCAGCTTACAGCACTGTGATTCAGCATATGTTCCAGCCCTGTTTCATCATATGTTCCAGCACTGTGTTTTAGCATATGTTACAGCACTGTTTCAGCATATGTTCCAGCACTATTTTGGCATATGTTCCAGCACTGTTTCAGCATATGTTCCAGCATTGGATTTGGTCTTGTCCCTTTCTTTGCAATTTGCATGCTTCCATTTAGGTTGAGGCTGGTCAAGGTAGATCCACCGTGGTTAGCTGGTCGTTTGCACACATGCGTCCTTGTTCCAGCTTTGCGCCTCTATTTGCCTCCTCATCCGCTCCTCTATCCAGCTCCCTCAGGACGTGGAACACTTGATATGAGTCAAACCTTTGAAGGAGGAGGCGTATCCTGGCCAACAAATTATTGAGTTGTGCATTTTGAGTTTTCTTGGAACGGGCTATGGCACGGATTAACATTCGAGAATCTCCTATGATAATCAGTTTTCGAATTCCATTGCTTCTGGCTTGGCACAAGCCCTGCCATAATGCCATTGCTTCTACATGGTTGTTGGTGGCGATGCCTAGGCTTATGGCATATCGTACCATGACTTCTACATTTGGCTTTACAATTAATCCTCCTCCTCCTGCTTGGCCTGGATTGCCCTTTGAGGCTCCATCAAAGGACAGAATGCAGTATGTCCTTTCCTTTTTCCATTTTTCAAATTCATTCTTCCCTGCCCTTATTTCCCAAATTTCCTGAGTTGTGGTATTAACTGTGCTCCCTGTTTGCAAATGAATTTGGAATTGGCCCAGCCAAATTTCTTCTTTTTCTTCCAGCTCCCTACTGTATTGAGGATGTCGATGGGTGTTAGCCCATTCGCCAAAGAGGGCTTTGATCTTTGCAGTCACCAGTGAGGCACTCCTTTGCTTGTCCCTGAAAACCCTGTTGTTTCTTTCCAGCCAAAGCCCCCAAAGGATAAACCTTAGGAGTGCTCTCCAGAACCCCGAGGCATAGCTTTGCTTCTTCAATTGGAAATGGTAAAGGGCTGTCCAGTTTTGGAGAAGGGAATTAATGTCTTGGGTAAGAATTGGGTTCTTTTGCAACCCAACTGCCAGATTCCAGACTTATTTTGAATAGCTACAATTAAGAAGAAGGTGATCTGAGGTTTCCTCAGCTTGTTGACACAAGGGGCATCTGAAAGGACCCTCCCAACCTTTCTTTTGAAGGTTCTCCCCTGTTTGGATACTATTATGACTTAAAGTCCAGAGGAACAGGTCTATTTTGGGAATGGTTTTGGTGTTCCAGATGAATTTCCAGATGGTTGGGTTGGGAGGAACATGAGGGATGTTTCGGAAGGTGTCGTATCCCAGCGAGGTGGAGTAGGGCTTCGCATTCTTCCCCCAGCCTCTGTCATCTTTACCTATTTTTTTAATGGGGGCTTTCCCCTGCAAACTAAGCTTTAGAGCGCCCCAATCATTTCTAAGTCCTAGGGCAGATTGCCCACTTCCCAACCTTGCCACGGCTTGCCTCTTTCGTTCCCCCATTTAGAAATGTCATAGAGCGTCTTTAGATTTTGCCCATCCATCCAACCTTTTAGCCTTTGCAGGTCCTGGTTTCGTTCCATAGGTGGGTCCCCTAGAATGGAGTCTTTCCAGATTTTAATTTTTTTCCCGTTTCTTGGCACCCAAGTGAGGTGAGGAGTGAAAAGGTCCATGGCTTTTTTTCACAGAGCATAGGTTGGGGACCCCTTAGTCTCTCTACAAGTGTTTTCTATGCACCTATTCCTTGTGCCTATGAAATATTTCTTCCATAGTGCTTCTTTGCTCCAAGCGATGTTCCCACTGACAATGTGCCATAACAGCTTCGCCCCTAGAGCCAGGTTCTGTACTTGGGTGTTTTTAAAATTGAGGCCTCCTTCCAAGAGAGGCTTGGAGATTTTGTCCCAGTTTATAAGGTGAAGTCTCCTGCCTGATTGCTTCCCCCCTTCCCACAGGAAGCTTCTCTGCATTGCCTCTATTTTTTTAATGGTAGAGCTTGGGGCTAGCAATAAAAAGTTTTGATAGATGAGTACATTGGCCAGGACGGATTTGATAAGGACTATCCTCCCTGCTAGAGTTAGCCAGTTCTCCCCCCAGGAGGAAATTCTCTTTTTTAGTTTGTCAAGTAAATGGTTCCATTGTGAGGCCCTTGGAGCAGCTTTGGAAATAGGGATTCCCAGGTAGGTGAAGGTCTCCCATTTGGTATGCCCTTCCATCCCCAAAACTCTGGAAATTCCCAGCATCTCTATGGGTGTGATGTTCCAACCATAAATTTTACATTTTGATTGGCTTATCTCACTTCCTGACATTGCAACATATGCGTCTAGCTCCTCTTTGAATCTTTTTGCAACTAACAGACTTGCCCCACCTAGAAGCAGGGTATCGTCCGCAAATTGCACATGGTTGATTTCCTTTACACCTTGCGCTATTTTCAGTCCTTGGAGGTTTCTTTGGGTTCTTGAAGTTTCTAGCTGGTAACTCAGAACTGAGGCTTGAATTGCATATAGCATGGGTGAGAGAGGGCATCCCTGCCTCAAGCCCCTAGACGCTTTGAAAAAATTGGTTACTCTTCCATTTACCATGGGGGCTATCCATGGCGCTCCTATGCAAGCTCTTATCCAGTTCACAAAGGATTGGTCAAATGCGAACTTCTTCATTACCTCAAAAAGGAAATTATGATTAACTCTGTCAAAAGAATTTGCAAGGTCTAGTTTGATAATCATACCTTTATCTTTCCTGTGTAGGCTTGAGTGAAGAGCTTCTTGCACCAAAATTATGTTGTCTGTTATTTGTCGACCTTTGATGAAGCCTCCCTGGTTCTCTGGAACTATTAGAGGGAGAACGTTTTTCAATCTGTTTGCGATGACCTTCGTGAGAATTTTGTAACTTTTGTTACAGAGGGAGATCGGCCTGAATCGGCTAAAGATCGGCGCTCCTTTCTCTTTAGGGATGAGTGCCAGGAAGGCTAAATTTGTGCTTCCTCCTAGCTTGTTGCTCGCTTGAGATTTTCTTATCATTTTGGTTAGGTCTGATTTGATTATTTCCCAACAATGCTGAAAGAATCTTGCCGTAAATCCATCCAGTCCAGTTGCTTTATCCGGGTGCATTTGGTCCACCGCGTCTTTTATTTCTTGTTGGGTGACTTCCTCCATGAGCTTGAGATTGATATCTTTTTGTATTCGGTTTGGGACAGTAGAAAGGGGGTACATTTGAGGGTCGATGCTTGACCTTTGCGTTTCTGAGTAGAGAGTTCTGAATGTTTCAAAAGTTGCCTGCCTGATGCCCTCTGGCTCAGAGATTGTGACGTTTTGGACTTGAATTTTTGTTATAGCCTTGTATTGTTTTCTTGCTTCCGCTTGCTTGTGGAAATAGCTTGTATTTTTGTCTCCTTCCTTCAACCACAGACTCCGGGACTTCTGCCTCCAGTATCCTTCTTCCTCTCTGCAGGCTTTGTGAAATTGCCTTTGAAGTTGTTCCTCTTTAAGCAAGTCCTGCTGAGTAATCTCCTTCTTTTCCAAAACGAACTGATGACTTTCCAGACGCCTTTGGGCTTCTAGTCGCAGGGCGATTGGATTAGATTACTTCTTTGCCCATTCTTTTAGCGCGGCCTTAAGTCTTCTCAATTTTTCTTCCCAAACGTAAAACGCGGAGCCATTGACCTTGCTTGTCCAGATGCTGGAGACTTTGTGCAGAAAGTCTTTATCCTGTATCCATGAGGGATTGAATCTAAAGGGGATGGTCCCTTGGCCTTGGTCCTTCCTTAGCTCTAAGCTGATTGGTTTGTGGTCAGAGGTGCTATGGGGGAGAATTTCTGAGGTGGCTGTGAGCCCAAGGGACAGGAACGAGCTTTGGACAAGGAATCTGTCCAAACGGGCAGCTATATGCCCCGTGCCTACCCTTCTGTTAGTCCAGGTGTAATGTCCCCTGGTCGGTTTAATATCCATTAAATCCCATGCTAAGATTAGGTCCTCCACCCATTCTCTAGCTTGGTCCCTTACAATAGATCCTCCCCGTTTTTCCTCTTGGGCCAAAGTTACATTTAGGTCCCCTCCTAGTATGATGTTTTCTAGCTCATTGTCGGCTAAGTAATTTAGGAGGTTTTCCAGCAATTCTTTTTTTCGTCTATATGCTGTGGGACGTAGATATTAAAGAGACTTACTGTTTGCCCTGACTCCCGATGGAGAAGTTGGGAGAAGATCCAATGCATGCAAAGGTCTGAGCGGATCAGATCTATTTTGGAGGCATTCCAAAGGGTGCAGAGTCCTTCTGACGTGCCTCTGGCGTTTTCAGCTAAACCCTGGCTGCTTTTCCATACATTTTTTGAAACTTTCATAGAGTCCTGTTGACTCATCTTGGTTTCCTGGATAAGTAGGATGTTTGTTTTCGTTGCTCTGAGAATGTCCCTGAGAGCTTCTTCCTTCTTTTTGCTACCTAGACCCCTACAGTTCCAGGAAGTTAACTTCATTGCTTACTTTGTGGAGGGGAGTGGCCTCCTTGGGAGGCCTTGGCTAGCTTCCTGGTTTGCCTTACTACGATCATTTGCTTGATGGTTGGTTGTGCTCCTTTGAGAATGTCTTTGTAGGTTTCCTGGTCTCGTTCCGCTTTTTTGGATTTCCTACCTCTCCCCGGCTTCTTTGGGGTGTCCCAGGCTTCACTCGCTCCTTCTGATTCATTTCCTGACGAGATCTCCCCCTCCTCGATGCCCTGCCTTTGGGGGGAGTTATTTTTCGCCCCTTCTTCTTCTGCTGGCTGGTTTCCCTTGTCTTCGGGATTCTGGTCTCCCTTTTCTCCCTCTTGGACTTCTTTGCTTAGCGCTGGTTCTCCTTCCTCCACTTCTTTATCTAGGATATTGAAGTTGTTCTCCATTTCCTTGGTCCCTGAAGATTTGGCGTTTGGTGGGACTGTCTGTTTATTTCTTTGGCCCCTCACATTGGATCTCCCCTTCCGAGCCTGTTGCCAGCCCTCTTCGCCTTCTTTCTCTGTGGGGGGGTTCTTTGGGCAGTTCCTTTGGAAGTTTCCAAATTCGCGGCAACCTATACACTTGAAAGGGAGCTGTTCGTAATCCAGCTTTTGGTAGTGGTGCTAGTCACCGACTTTTAGTTTTATTGCCTTGGGTAGACCTACCTCCAGATCAACCTCCACACAGATCCACGCACAGGAGTACTGGTCTCATGGTTCTGCTCGATCAATGTAGCGACCGAGGCCATTCCCTATTTCTTGCAGCGAGGTGGGGTTCCAGTAGTGAATCGGCAGGTTAGGAAGTCTTACCCAGACAGGAACATCCTTGGGGACTTCTGAAGCAGGGTCAAAACTTGGGGTCCATCTGTTTAAGTAAAGTCCTTGGGTGCCCATGAAGTACGTGCCATTTCTGAAAATCAAATCTCTATCCTCCTGTGAGATAAATTCCAAAATGAAGTATCCTCGCCCGACCGCATAGCAAGTAACACTATTTGAGATCAGCGGCCTCCAGTTTCGCTGTATCCAGTTGTCTGTGGATCTGGTTGAGGGCTAGAGTCCCATGAACTGGCCAACAAGTCCTCATTCAGAGAGGGATAGGGATACTTTCATTGGGAGTTCAGGCGGTAGGTCGATCTCTGGTATGGCATCTAGTTTCTTGACAAAGCTCGGGGTTACTGAGGGGGACGACTTCTTACTGCAGGCTGCAACCAGCCGCCGAAAGGAGGTGGAGGGGGAAGGAGGGGCGGCAGCTCCCCTCCTTGAGCTGCCATGGCGGCGCACAAAGGAACCCTAGGCATTACCAGGGCGCGTGGTCAGAGGGCACGAGAGGAATCAAAAAGTGATGTTATCGAATTGAAACAATTTGTTACAATGGCTTCCACTCCTCTCTAGTGAGCTATATTACTCAGCAGGCTTCCTCCATATGAAAGCTGGAAGTATTCCATCTAAACATTGATAGTTATTTATCTTTCTTTCAAGCACTGTTAGCTATCACAAAGCAACTCTCCTAGATATGTGTTTTGAAAGAGTAAATTTTTATTACACTTACTTGCTGAAAGGCATCTAATGATGAAAGCACACTCTATCTTTCACATTATATCTTTCAGCAGTCTTTTCTCAGCAGTGTTGTGTAATCTTTTTTGTATTAAAAACAAATTATATGAATATATAATTGAAAAATTTTCCATTTGGGAAAAAAAGTTCCCATTGGCAACTCATGATTAGAACCAATACTGCATGAACCCCTACTCAAATTGTTCAACATTGAATTATATCAAGCCAATACCTGAGCATGTTTACCGGTAATGTCAAATGCCTATCTTACTTTTTTAGGTCGGCTCTTAAGCTTTTTCTTTGTTATCTTATATATGTATTTTTGAACCTCTAATATCTCTTTATAATTATTAATAAGGTATAAAAAATGATTTAAATGGACAGTTAGAATGATTACAATACCTTTATGATTTTAATAAACAGTGTTCACCTTTACTATTTAAGTGAAAAAGATTCATAACTATTGCAGTTTTCAATTTAAAGATTTCATAWCTATTACAGTTTTCATAACTAGTTTGCAGTTTTCAATTTAAAGATTCATAACTATTTACAGTTTTCAATTTAAAGTTATTTAAAACGGTGCTTTAGAATTTGTGTGACTTTTATCATTAATTAAGTTGATATACAAATTGTGTTTAATTCTTTTTGTTGATAAATTATATGTATATATTGTACAATTGGATGAGGTAAGTTGCATGATATGTAAAGCTAATATGGGTTGCAGAAGTTGTAATGGTTTAAATGTCAAGGATGGTAGGGAAGCATTGTTATGTTAAATAATATTTTATTAATGTTAAATGATAATTTATTCATTATAAGATGCTTCATTTTTTAATGTTTTAAAGGATTGTATTTTAAAAATATAAGGTAAGGAAGAGATTATTCCTTGTTTAATATCGATCTGGAGAAGTTAAAAATGTAGTTGATTTATTGATTAAATAAACCCCTTTGAATGGAAGGGTAAAAAGATACTTGAAGTTGTTATAAATTGAATATTAAATTGTGATTGGTTATATTAATTGCTTACTATGAGCCATGTGCTATTAATTGGTTATATGTGCTTATATTAGTGGGTTAATATGTGCTATATGCTTCATGTTGAATATTTAATGGTGGTTGGTTATATGTTGTTATACCACAGGTGACTGCCTTGTAAGAAAACAAGAAAACTATCTGGTTCATTGTAAAAATTAAAATGTATTGAGCGTAGTTATCCTACGTTATTTTTAGTTGATTGATTGAGTGTTTTATTTATTGATTTCGTCTAATGTATGACAGTTTATGTTTGGACTTCTGGTGCATTGGATCTTTTCACAATTGAAGGATTAGAATGGTTTATGTTGTGCCATATTTACAATCGCGCTTGTCACCATGCGGCAGCATGATTCCTTATGATTGGGTCATTGTGTGCATTGACCGATAAGTGCACCTGATAACTAGGCCTTGGGTCTTGCACTTCCTGATGATGATGGTCACTATTGGAATTGATGTTTTTCACCTTGCTCTGTAACATTTTATTGTGTTGTTTCTCACTTGTCATGAAGATTCTAGTCACTTGTGCCATTGATGTCGGTTGTGGTTGGTTGGTATGATGATTTTCCTCAGCTTAGTAGGTTTTTTCTTTCTTGTGTTGGGCAGGATGTAGACACCTCCTTTTTCCTCAGAACAGTTGCCAGCCTTGAGACCTTAAATGGTTAAAATCGATGGGAACCTGGGCTTGAGCATTGATTATGTGTCCTAGAGGTCCTAACCTTGCAGGGTGGGACGGGTGGGTAGTCGTTCTAGTTTTGTCTGATTGATTTGCGTATGTTGCACCTAGTTACATGATGTGCTAGTATGCTAGGTCATTATTTTGTCTGTTTCCTGAATTGTGTGCATTGTGTTCATCGTCGAGTTGTGTTGATTGACTATTGTCGTTGTTACTTCCTCCTTTAAAAAAAAATAAAAAAAATATGTGTTGCATGTTGTCGTAACGATGAGGATCATTACAGTTGTTTAGCCACATCAATAAGGAAGTGATTTACTTTGAGGTAAAGACCCTTGATAAGGAATGTAAGAATGCAATGTATGTTCGAAGAAAACATGGTGAAAAATCAACTAATCAAATGAGTCATTCCATAATAGAGGGGAGAAATACCTAGGAAGAAAAAGGGACGCATAACAAAAAGAATAAATTTTCATATGCCACACAAAAGAAAAATTGCATTGTAAATAATGTACAAAGGATGGTCACAACAAGGAAAATTGTTGGGCATTACATATCAAGCATATTCTTAGGCATTGGACTAAAATGAATTCTTGGATGGATCATTAATTGAAGTATCATTAGTTGGGAAGTTGAAGGTAAGGAGACAAAAGGATCATTATATGATAAGGATATATTTTTTCGATGGATTAGTTGAAGACTGTTCAAATTGGACAAGGCGATATTGTTGAGAATTAACACCCTTTGGAGTGATAAAGTGTATCCATTTTTTTTAGTAGAGGTCCTTAGAATCACTAAGGGAAAATGTGTTCCATGTGAAGATGTAGATCAAGAAAATAGTGGTAACAACTATATTTGATTATGACGGTCAGAAGAACATAATTTTCAAACTATTGGTAAAGTAGTTATGTTTGAATATGAATACACATCTTAAGCCTTATCCTTTGGGATGATTATAAAAACATGAAGAGCTACAAGTCACTCACTAGTGTAAGTTCAAATTTTTTATTTCAAATTATTGAACTAGTTCAAGTGTGATGTTGAGCCATTAAATGTATGTGAAGTTGTCATTGTGATCCCTTTCCTGCAGGATAAAGTTGTTATCCCCTTGTTAAGAGACAATAGATGGATATTGATAAAGGAAGAAAAATATTCTTAGCTTATCAATAGCTACAAGGTAAATAATACAATATCCTTAATTTATAATAATCAAGATAATAGGTTGATTAATAGCAATAAGAAATTTGTAATGTTGATTGTAATATCCAAGGATGATAAGACTATAGAGACGAAGTCAAGTGGAGGATTTGATAACACAATCAACCAAAATGAAGAATTGATTCAACTTTTATGTAAGTATGAGGTCATTTCTAAGAACCAAAGGAGTTTCCACCTACAAGGATAATTGAGCTTAAGATTGAACTGCTACCATAGTTTCCATTATGAAATATTGATATGTATATAACTTCTCCTATGGAGAGACATGATGAGGTAAAATCATTTTTGGATCAAGGATTTATCAAGCCTAGTGTGTCCACTTGTGGATATCTGATGGTATTAGTTCTAAAGAAGGATGGTACTTGGTGGATGTATATTGACTTTATAGAACTCAAAAATATCACTCTTAAGAAACATTATCCATTTACATGATTGATGACTCACTAGACCAATTGCAAGGAGAAAGGTATTTTTCCAAGATAGGCTTGGAGGCAAGATTGTTTGGGTAAGAATTGAGGAAGATACTTAGAAGGCATATTTTAAAATAAACAAAGTGTTGTTTGGTTGGAAATTCCATTTTTATTACTAATGCACCAACCACATGTATGAGGTGAATGAATGAAGTTCTTAGACCCTTCATTGACTTATTTAAGGTTGTATATTTGGATGAAATTTTAGTCTACAACAAGGCTTGGGAGGAACACTTGATTTGTTTGAGGCATGTTTTGTAAATTCTCAAGAGGAAGAAGTTGCAAGTTAACATGAAGACATGTGATTTTGTTAGACATGTGCTTATTTACATAGGATTCATGATTGGAGTAGATAGAATGAGAATTGACCCAGCCAAAGTGAATACTATTTAGAAGTGTCCAAGGCCTATGAATATTATAGAAGTAGGAAGTTTTATTTATGCTTGTTAGTGTGTGAAAAAAATCATTTTTACATTTCTCAAAAATTGTTGTGATTTTATATTCCTTGAGCAAAGGAGAAAATCGGTTTCTATGGAAAATATAATAAGAGAAATCCTTCAACATCTTTAAGAAGAATATATGTGAAGCACCTATTTTAGGACTTCAAATATACAAAATACTTTTGAGATTGAGGTAGATGCATTTGGTTATGCTATGGGGGTAGCCCTCATGCAAGAGGGGAGATCAATTACTTTCCATTTAGAAACTTTTAGTGGAAAAAATTTATGGTATTATTCCTATGACAAGAATGTGCCCTCTTTACATCAAGTAATGAACCATTAGAGACCCTGAATTCTAGGGAATGAGAAAATTATCCATATTGACCTTAAGACTTTGTAGTTTTAATAGAAGCAGAGGTTGTATCAAGTAAGGTATACTGAGTGGATGTCTCATATACAGTAGTATACTGAGTGGATGTCTCATATACAGTAGTTTGACCTTGGTTATTTCTTATTTATACCATTGAGTTCAACAATATTAATCACAACCATTATAAAGTTACAGCCTTCTTTTTTTAGGATATGCAAATTCAATATAAAGAGGATAAAGGATTTAATATAATTGTAGTGGAATTGTATTAGGGAGTGAATAATCCCATCTAATATTTGAAGGATGGATTGTCATACAAATATGTATCTATTAGAGAATGTAGAACCATCTCGTTTAGAGAATCCCATACTCTTAGAGTTCTTAGACATTTTGGAGTTGAAGAGACCTTGTTAAACTTATATAGGTATGTGTATTGGCCAAACATGTTGATTGATGTTGTAATTTTTTTAGCAAGTGTATTTTGTTGTATCTTGAATCCTACTAATAAGAAATTGGTATTATATACTCCTTTACCTATACTAAGTCAACCATGGGATAGAATTTTGATGGATTTCATTGGAGGGTTATTGAAGACCAGATAGGGGAATCCTTACCTTGTAGTTGGTATATCCAAAAATATGGATCAATTAATCCCTTATAAGAACACTGAGACCAAAGAAGAGGCAACTAATTTGTTTTCCAAAGAATATGAGTACACTTTGGATTTGCATAAATACATTATTTTTTACAGAGAAAACATATTTCTAAGTCATTTTAAATGGCATTATGAGGTGTGATGGATACTAGTTTGAAGATGAGTACAACCTTTCATTCATAAACTTATGGAAAGAGGGAAGTGGTAAATAGGACCATGGTCCATTTTCCAAGAGGATTTAATATAAGAAAATCTAAGACTTGGGATGAGAAAAGACCCTATACAAAACATTCTTATAACCATGAAATTCATAATTCTAGTATTAAGTCATCATTCCATATGTTTTTGGGATTATTTCCCCATACACCCTTTGACATTTCATTTTATAAAACTACTAGAGAGAATTCAATGAAGCAAGATGATGACCAACGAAAATACATGTGTTTCATCTTAAGAATTGAACAAATACAAGGCAAGTGGAAGAAAAGTTGTAGAGAGAACAACAAACATATAGGGAGACACATGAATGACATATGGCATCGCATCAATTTTAGGTGGGAGATATGGCATGGTTACATCTTAGTAAGAAGCATATACAAGGCCCAAGGATGAAGCTAAAACCCATTAGGTATGGTTCCTTTGAGATTGTGCAATTAGACTGGAGGTTTCTCCTTATATGGGCATATGTTTTGTTATCAATGAAGAGATTTTGAAGTTTTTTTAACCTTCCATGCTAAATGAAGGGGAGAAAGAATTGTTAGTGTTTCTAGAAGTTGACGACTTAGTTCCATATGTGTATATTGAGATGGAACATAACATCGTATTTTAGAGTTGAAGATTTGTGAGATTTGCAAGGGTAAATAAGAGATGCTGATAATTTTTCTAAAGGACCAAATTCCTACAAAATCAAAATGGTGCTTGATAAAGGAGGTGAAGTACATATTTCATCATCTTCACTAGAGATAATAAGTTTTTGGAGACCAAAAACTCCCCAAAAAAGGAGGTTTGATCTAAAATTAGATCAATAAGGAGACATATAGGGACTAGAGGTAGGTTCAACTAAGGAATTTGATTGAACCAAGTTTACTAAATAGTAGATAAGAATTGACTAAAATAATATTGATGAAAAAGTTGATTAGCATATTCACCAGACTAGGTCAACTAGATTGGGTCAAGTAGTGTGCATATGTTGAAAAACAAAATAGGAGATCAAATACATTTGATGAGGGACATGGATTTAAGGATTGGTAGGATCCTTTTAGCAGTATTATGGCAATTAGATAGATGTTAGTGAGGAAGGCATGTCTTTATGGGATTTGATGATTGGGAAAAAACAACTAGATAGTTGGTGTCACTTACTAAAGGGAAGTTGATTTGTTTGATAATTGAAAGGACATAAGATCATCCAAAATAATCTAAGTTAATATTGGATATGGACAGTAAGAAGGATAATTATAGGAAGGATAGGGGTTGGACAAGGTGGTTGGAGATTGTAAAATCTAACTATAAAATTGAATTGAGGGATCACAACCCACTTAGAGAGATGTACCTTTCAAGAGGGAGGAGGAATTTCCTAATGGAAATGACATGATAATTCCAAAAATCCCATAAAAATACATTTAAACTACCTTTTAACATAATGGAAAAAACCCTAAGATCAAAAAACCCTAACTCTAGGTCCAGCTAAGGTGGAAAAAGGAATGTAGGCCATAGGGAGTATAGTTGGTACATCAACTTCCCTAAGCCATAAAATCTGCATACAAACTCTATTTTAGGAATTCTTTGGACCATTTCAATTCTTGTTTCAAGTTATATGTGTTCAACAAGTAAGAAAATGACAAAAAATGTAAGGGAAGGGATTGAAAAATCTGTCAAAAGTTCATGACCTACAAATTTGACAAGGTTCAAGACCATTTTTTGGATTGTGGTAGAATTTAATGGTCACTTTGATTAAATAAAATTTTAATGGACATGCATAGTGTTTGGAGGCATATATGACACATGCATGTTGATCAAGTGCAAAGGAAAATAACCAACAAGTGCAACTTAACTTATGGTGAGGTGCAAGAGTATGAGGATAGTGAATGGAAGGTATTCGATGGAAGCATGGGAACAAAGGTAGAGAATTGGATCACAATACTAAATTCATTAACCCACATCACATATAAAAACACCAAACACTCTACTTCGATGTCCTCTAGCCTAAAGTCATCAATTTCACAAAGAGTGGTGAGATAGTTATTATTGATGGAAAATAGATTAGGGTTTTATAGGGAGATTAAAGAGTGCATTGATGAGGCTAAGGACATGAGATATCATTATATTAATGAGATTTATGTGGTTGGAATTTTCATAAGTGTTCAGATTAGCCACAGTCTTCTGAAAATCCCAACCACAGAAATCTCATTAATCAAATTATTTCCCTGTACGGTTGGGAGACTCTAGACAAAATTCACATTTTAGAAAATCTCAGGGTTAAGATCAAAAGAAGAGTGGCAGATTTGGAATTTCTTAAGAAATGTAGGGATGAAAATGTGCTACCCAGATTCGCGTAGATTGAAGACAAAGCTAAGAACAAATGGAACAGTGCAGCCTTCTTCAAACTAGAGTTATCCATTGTTAGAGGCGAAATTAAGAAAAACAGGTGTAATTTGGAACACCTATCCAAAAATGCTTTTAAACTCCACCTGAAACTAGCGCAAACCTTGACACCCAAACTGTGGAAAATGGTGGACACCATTGCAGCCATGAAAGCTGACAAAGATTACCGACTAGCTCAAAATAGACATAAATCTAAACTGGAGTAGTTACCCAACAGTAGAAAAAACAATAAAGGAATATTAGAATAGCATTAAACCTAAAAATTAAAAAAAATTAAAAACCCTAAATAACTTAATCAATGAATAATTTTAATAAGAATTTTTACTTAAAACCTAACCGACCGCTAGGTTTCCCTTCACCTTTAGTATTTAAATACAAGCTCTTCTCGTCATTTAACCCAGGCTTCATTTCCTAAAGATGGATCCTGATTTGGATCTGAAACGTCGACAATCTATTGACAAGATTATGGATAATCCGAACACTTCTTAAAATCCCAACCCCGGAAATCTCATTAATCAGATTATTTCCCTGTACGATAGGGAGACTCTGGACAAAATTTTTGTTTTAGAAAAGCTCGGGGTTAAGATCAAAAGAAGAGTGGCAGATTTGGAATTTCTTAAGAAATGTAGGGATGAAAACGTGCTACCCAAATTCGCGCAGATTGAACACAGAGCTAAGAACAAATGGAACAGCGCGGCCTTCTTCAGACTAGGGTTATCCATTGTCAGAGGCAAAATTAATAAAAACAAGTGTAATCTGGAACACCTATCCAAAAATGCTTTTAAACTCCACCTGAAACTAGCGCAAACCTTGACACCCGAACTATGGAAAACAGTGGACGCCATTGCAACAATGAAAGCTGACAGAGATTACCAACTAGCTCAAAACAGACATAAATCTAAACTAGAGCGGTTACTCAATAGTAGAAACAACAATAAAGGAATATTAGAATAGCATTAAACCTAAAAATTAAAAAATTAAAAACCCTAAATAACTTAATCAACGAATAATTTTAATAAGATTTTTTACTTAAAAACTAGCCAACCCCTAGGTTTCCCTTCACCTTTAGTATTTAAATACAATCTCTTCTCATCATTTAAGCTAGGCTTCTTGTCCTGAATATGGATCCTGATTTGGATCCGAAACATCGACAATCTATTAACAAGACTGTGGCTAAATGAGATATCATGTTTAGGGTAAATAAAATTTAGGAGGTAACAAGGTCCCCTATGTTAAGTTGAAATTCATGGATGATGTAAAGCATAAAGGCTTCATGAATATCAAAATTAGGCACCTCTAAAGTGTGAATGGTACCATCACAAAAATGTGAGACATCAGGGGTGAGGGATGATTCATATCCAATTGTGTTAGATAAGCACTTGTGATATTTATAAAATAGAGCTACATCATAACAAGTGATCTTGATGGTAAATCTAGCATTGCATGTGCATTAGGCGGTACTTTTAGGGGTAGGATGGAAGGTTAGAGAAGGATAACTAAGGGTTTCCATGGCATGCACACTAAAAACTAATTGAAGTACTGAAAATAAAAGCACATGAGTAAGATAACCAATAAACCAAAAAGTAAAGAAAGTAATAGAGGAAAGTGAGGGAGAAGGGAAGGCTTAATATTACTTTATAATTTCATTGAGGCCTTCATGACATAAATGTTATGATATTTCCATTATGTTTAACCATTTGTTTAAATCCATTGCATTAATTTTCCATCAATTCCAAAAGCATGAGGTCTTTCTATGCTAAAGATTATCTAGTAGGGGAAAGATAAGACATGGGGGAATATCTTGTGCTAGTGGGGTGTACAAGGCATTTTCCCCTAATATGATCAGTTCTCCATCTTCAAACAACTATACCATAACTAATTCTATCAAATCGCATACCTATATGAACTTCTAGAATATTTGTATCCTATCATTTTTCTATCAGTTCACTAATCCACATTTAATGATGTTGAAGATGGTGATGAGAGAGTGATTCTTCATTGGAATTAGTGTCCAAGTAATATATTCTAATACTAACATACCACAACTTTGGTAATTCGATCTAACCTACCATACTATCAAGTGTTGTGTCATCGTGTCACTGAGGTGTCACCATGTTCTTACTAAAATGATTGCATGAATTAAGGGACACTACATTTAATCATACTATGTTGGTATGTTCAATGGGGGAAAAAGGGTCATGTTGTTAAGTAGGGTTGGTAGGATAGCATGCTAGGATTGACTTCTGATAGCTTCCTATAGTATGCGACATTGTTGGGTTGTATATGGGAAAAGTTTGTGAACTAAATAATAAAAGTATGCATAAGGTTATAGTGTTAGGGGGCCTAGTATGTGAGCATCGAGGATAAGCAGTGTGTCGTTGGTAGATGCCTACATATTCTTAGGGAAATAGTGAGAAGGAGGTTCACACAAGGGTTTTGGGAGGTATAGAGGATCATCTAAAACTATTTGCAAGATTCACTTCAAATATATAAATTGCGATGACAAAATGGATGGTCTAGGCTCTTAGTGTTTTCACAAAAGAGATAGATAGGAAATGGGCATGTGGTAAGGAGGAATCTAGAGGTCAAGTCTTCATAAGGGGTAAGAGGTAGGCTAGATAAAATTTATCTTGCATGTATGATCGATGAGAATCAAGCTAGTCATAAACGTCGCGAATGAGTTCATAGATATATGATATGGGTTCATCCAATTGATGGAAGTTGAAGGATATATTTATAGAAAGAGTATGAAAAGGGATGAAAAATGAGCATTATTGAGATTAGACATACCTTCATTGAGGTCACATGGGTCTAGGGGGAGGCACATGAGCACTATTGTCATCATTTAGAAATGCCATCATAAAAATTGCTTTACTTAACTCTTGGAATGGTGTAGGTTATGGTGTCAAATCTTCTCACCATATATATATATATATGGTACATACAAAATAATTATGCTACGATTATTGACGATGCATTATTTGAGGAGAAAAGAAAAAAGAATTCTAAATAAGAGAAACTAAGGGTGGATGCTAGATTCTCTTCCAAATGGAGGAAGGTGCAAATAGGATGTCATTGATACTAATAGTTGGAGGATCCATATAACTAGAACTACGTTGAAGTTGGAACTAGAGGTAGTGGACTAAGGGGGTACCAAAATGGTCTTCTAAACAACCACATAAATAATCATAGAGGTGCACACAATTAAAGAAGATAATGGACTATATGAACCCAAAGTGGCGCCATCTTCTATGGTGTCGTCAGATAGAGTTGGTACTAATTGTTTTGTAATTATTTATGACTATTTATTTCAGAGAATTTTGTTGCCTTATATTATAACAAGAGACGGTCATTATTTGTTGGTTTTATTATAATTTTTATTGCTATTATGAACATATTTTAAGTAATTTTGATAAGTAATGCCCCACCACTTGACCTACAACACTAGTTTTAGGAATATAGGCTAATGCAAATTTGGTATTGGTATAAGCCTCTTCAAGATGTTGACATGCAATATTGTAATTCAAATTTATGAATGAATTCAAATCTATGCACCAATTTTAGGAACATAGGCTAATGCAATTTTGGTATTGGTATAAACATCTTCAAGATGTTGACATACAATGTTGTAATTCAAATTTATGCATGAATTCAAATCTAAACACCAAAAACTACCACTAAAATGACATTTATTTTATATGGTAAATTGATACTAGTCAAATTTTACATTATAATTTAAGTTTTATTTATGATAAAATAAAAAATTTAATTAAGAAATTTCACCAATTTTAAATATATTGCAAATTGATAAGAGCTTAATTTTAAGTAGAAATAAATTTTTATAATGATTTAAGTTTTATTCATAATATTTTTAATTAACGGTTTCACCAATTGTAAATCTATTCAAATTGTCAAAAATATGACCACAATTTTTAGATTAATTATAACTTTAATTTTTGTATTTTGGATTTTTTTTTATAGCTCGATTATAACCATTAAAAATAATTTATTACAAAATTAAATGAATACATCGTAAATACCTTCCAACGATATCATATAATATATTATATGAATATAATCTTACTTTATCTTTAAATGGAATTATTCTCAATTTATTTATTTCAATCGTATATTATTTTAATATGAAAACAATAATTTATTTCCATACTGATGATATAATAATTATGACATGCGAAAGCTAATCCATAATTAAAAATCGTAATAAGCTAGGATATGTACTAACGGTAAAAGCCCTTTGTGCATTTGATTGATGGATTTTATTATGTACTTTATGTATGTGCGTGCATTCTATGCACCTTTGTTAGATTATATGTTTTATTTGTGCACATTTTTAAGCCAACTTATGAATCCAGGTAATGTATTCTTGTTTTGATGAGAATGTAAGTAAACATGTTTTGATGAGAATGTAAGTAAACATGTGATGAGTTTTGTGAGATAGTTCAGACGGTAAGACAAGCGTACCTTTCTTCAAGAGATGGGAGGAGGTCTTGTGGTCGAATCTTGCTGAGTCTCCGTGATGGATTTTGTAATGTTGCTCTGTAAAAACTTTATATACTGTTGAATATAAACGAGAAAATTTCCCATGGAAAAAAAAAGGTGAAAATTTCCCATGGAAAAAAAAAAAGTAAACATGTGATTGCGTAGTAAAAGGAAATCATGTAGAGCATTTATATCATATTCTATTATATATTAGAATATAATAAAATTTTAATCAATTCTATTCAAATAAACAATATTTTTGTGCCTTGTGTATTTGTTTGGGTTTATTATACATTTGAATTATTGCAATATGTTACCTTCTATGAGTTATGTTACAAATTTATTAATGGTGTAATTTATTATATGCTATGGTTTATACTTATCGTGTGTTTATGTGCATTAAGATGTGTTAGTTTTTGGCATAATTTTGTTTAGAGTTATACTATTAGTAATATTGGTTTTGTTTCTCAAAACATATTATATGGTGTAGCATTGAAGTTTATATGGTTAATCATAGTGATCATCTTTAGTAGTTCGTAATTTACTCTATGTTTCCTAAAACTAGGGCCAAACAACACTAATGGTGGGACATTAAAGATGATTAACACATTCTCCATGACTTGAACATGACTTGAATCCTAGTATAGAACATAACTTCACTCTATGTGAATAGTTCCATGGTTACTCATATTCTCATGATTCAAAATCTATTCTCTCTTATATGGTAGACACGTAATTTTATAAAGGAGTCATAAATAATCACAAAATAGTTAGTACTAACTCTATCTGATGACACCATAGAAGATGGTACCACTTTGGGTTCATAAACTCCATTATCTTCTTTAATTGTGTGCACCTCTATGATTATTTATGTGGTTACATTTACATGACTTGAACCCCAGTATAGAACTCGACTTCACTCTATGTGAAAAGTTGCATGGTTGCTCATATTCTCATGATTCAAAATCTACACGCTCTTATATGGTAGATATATAATTTTATAAAGGAGTTATAAATAATTACAAAATAGTTAGTACCAACTCTATCTGATTGCACCATAGAAGATGGTACCACTTTGGGTTCATATACTATGTTATCTTCTTTAATTGTGTGCACCTCTATGATTATTTATGTGGTTGTTTAGAAGACCATTTTGGTACCCCTTAGTCCAATACCTCTAGTTCCAACTTCAACGTAGTTCTATTTATATGGCTCCTCCAACTATTAGTATCAATGACATCCTATTTGCACCTTCCTCCATTTGGAAAAGAATCTAGCATCCACCCTTAGTTGCTCTTATTTAGAATTATTTTTTTCTTTTCTCCCCAAATAATGCATCATCAATAAATAGTAGCATAATTATTTTGTATGTACTATATATATATATATATATATATATATATATAGAGAGAGAGAGAGAGAGAGAGAGAGAGAGAGAGAGAGAGAGAGAGAAGATTTGACACCATAATCTACACCATTCCAAGAGTTAAGTGAAGCATTTTTTATGGTAGCATTTCTAAATTATGAAAATAGTGCTCATGTGCCTCCCCCTAGACCCATGTGATTTTAATGAAGGTATGTCTAATCTCAATAATGCTCATTTTTCATCCCTTTTCATACTCTTTCTATAAATATATCCTTCAAATTCCATCAATTGGATGAACAAATATCATATATATATGAACTCATTTGCGACGTTTATGAATAGCTTGATTCTCATCAATCATACATGCAAGATAAATTTTATCTAGCCTACCTCTTACCCCTTATGATGACTTGGCCTCTAGATTCCTCCTTACCACATGCCCATTTTCTATCTATCCCTTTTGTGAAAACACTAAGAGCTTAGGTCATCCATTGTATCATCCTTACCACATGCCCATTTCCTATCTATCCCTTTTGTGAAAACACTATTTAAGTTTAGGTCATCCATTATATCATCGCAATTTATATATTTGAAGTGAATCTTACAAATAGTTTTAGATGATCCTCTATACCTTCCAAAACCCTTGTGTGAACCTCCTTCTCAACATTTCCTTAAAAATATGTAAGCATCTACCAACGACACACTACTTATCCTCGATGCTCACATACTAGGCCCCCTAACACTATAACCTTATGCATACTTTTATTATTTAGTTCACAAACGTTTTCCATATACAACCCAACAATGTTGCCTACTATAAGAAACTATCAAAAATCAATCCTAGCATGCTATCCTACCAACCCTACCTAACCAGATGACCCCCAACTGATACTATTTTCCCCATTGAACATATCAACATGGTATGATTAAATGTAGTGTCCCTTAATTAAAAATACACCAGACACAAAAAAATTGTTTATTAGAATAGAATTGATTAAAATCTTATTATATTCTAATATAATAAAATATGATATAAATGTTCTACTTCTTTTTTTTTCCACGGGAAAGTTTCTCGTTTATATTCATCAGTATATAAACATTTTACATAGGCCATTACAAAATCCATCCCGGAGACTCAGCAGGGTTCGACCACAAGACCTCCTCCCATCTCTTGAAGAAAGATACCGTCTTACCATCTAAACTATCTCACGGGACATATAAATGCTCTACTTGATTTCCTTTTACTACGCAATCACATGTTTACTTGCATTCTCATCAAAACAAGAACACATTACACGGATTCATAAGTTGGCTTAGAAATGTGTACAAATAAAACATATCATCTAATAAAGGTGCATAGAATGCACGCACATACATAAAGTACACAATCAAATCCATCAATCAAATGCACAAAGGGATTTTATCGTCGGTACATATCTTAGCTTATTGCGATTTTTAATTATGGCTTAGCTTTTGCATGTCATAATTACTATATATCAATATGGAGATAAATTATTGTTTTCATATTAAAATAAAATAATATAAAATTGAAATAAATAAATTGATGATAATTCCATTTAAAATTTAAAAATAAATAAAGATTATATTTATATAATATATTATATGAGATTGTAAGTAGGCCTTTATGATGGATTCATTTAATTTTGTAATAAATTATTTTTAATGGTTAGAATCCAGCAAAAAAAAATCAATTATACAAAAATTAAACTTTTAATTAATCTAAAAATTGTGATCATATTTTTTACAATTTAAATAGATTTACATTGGCGTGAAATCCTTAATTAAAAATATTATTTCACTATGAATAAAACTTAAATTATTATGAATAAACTTTATTTATACTTAAAATTAGGTTCTTATCACTTTGCAATATATTCAAAATTAATAAAACTTAAATTATTATGAATAAACTTTATTTATACTTAAAATTAGGTTATTATCACTTTGCAATATATTCAAAATTGGGTGAAATTTCTTAATTAAAATTTTTATTTTATCATGAATAAACTTAAATTAAATGTAAAATTTGACTAGTATTAATTTACTATATAAAATAAGTGTTATTTTAGTGGTGATGTTTTTCTCCAAAATTTTTTGGTGGATAGATTTGAATTTATGCATAAGTATGAATTATAACATTGTATATCAACATTTTGAAGATATTTATACCAATACCAAAATTGCATTAGCCTATGTTCTTAAAATTGATGTATAGATTTGAATTAATGCATAAGTTTGAATTACATCACTGCATGTCAACATCTTGAAGAGGCTTATACCAATACCAAAATTGCATTAGCCTATATTCCTAAAACTAGTGTTGTAGGTCAAGTGGTGGCGCTGTGGGGCATTACTTATCAAAATTACTTGAAATATATTCATAATAGCAATAAAAATTATAATAAAACCAACAAATAATGACAGTGTCTTGTTATAATATAAGGCAACAAAATTCTCTGAATAAATGGTCAACCAATTATTATTTATTCTATAAAATAAATCTTCAATAAAATTGAAAGGAGATGTGTTAAATAAAAAAATGTGTTTATATAGGTCGAGCTTAACATTAGCTTAATATTCATTGTGACTATATTTGAATTTTGTAATTGTTATTTTTTCATATTATGTATGGATATTGTGAGAGAGAGAGAGAGTGTGTGTGTGTACGTTCATGTCTCTATTTCTCACATAATCTACAACATAATAAGAAACAAAGAGATCAATGAGTATTCGTGATAATTGAATTTACAAATAGTTGGGGTCAAACCTTTAATGTATATAGTTACCCTTTTAAACATTTAATTCTTTAAAAATGGTCAAAATGCTCATAATATGAAAAAGTTGCATAATCCACTTCACATGGTATACATGTATATGTCATTGGAGTGGTTAATCTCTGAATTTGCATTCACTATGCATGCATCCAACTCCATCCGTCTAGAGGGAGAATGAAACCATGGAACTATGTTCATGGATGGTCTAAAAGGAAGTGTAGATATGGGTTGTGATTGTAGTTATAGAGAGTTATAGAGAAAGTCTGGCTAGGGTATTTACAGAGGAGGAAACTCCTAAAATATATTAGGAGATAACAAAAGTGGAGATGAAAAAATGAGATTGGGAAAGAAAGGAGACTGAGTAGTGGGAGATGGGAGATAACAAAGATTGTGCATCGGAATGTTAACTGTAAATTTTGTTACAAATGTGGTTACAAGATTGTTCAAAACCGTTATCCTCGCAGCACTTCACATCCAATATATGGCATCACATATATTTATTCTACTAATATGAATTTAATGACATCAATGAATAGATGTTGTAGTTATATAAGATTATGTAGTAGTTATATAAAAATAAAACTCCAAACTTAAGATATCTATGTTTGGAAAAAAATTGCATTGTGCGGGTGATTAAAACACAAAACTTAGGTATAAGCTAAGATTGAAAAATCTCATTGACATCTAATTGATCAACCAATGATGTGTGATAAAAGTAATTTAAATGCAAACTAAGAAAAATATTTATATTCAAGACAAAGTAATGGATGGTCAACCATGAATCTAATGCTATAGTCCTTAAGAAAACCTTCTTGCTACAAAATTAAGTATCTCATTTACTATTAATTAATCTCTACCAAAACTATGTAAATATAAAAATATATATAAACTATATAAAATTAATAAAAATGTTGTTTGAAATTTTTGGATATTAACTATGTTATACATTTAATATCAAACAACACTATAACAAACTATAAAAACCTACACACTAGAATTAACAAAAATATCAATCACTTCAAAAATTATTAATTCCAATTATGAAATCTAGAAAAGTATAAACTCCTTCCTGAAATCCAGCAATGTGGACAAACAATTTATTTCTTATAATTCAATATGTTTATGGTTTAGGGTTCTGTAATTGTTTGTTGTAATGTTTAGGGTTATGCAATTGTTTGTTGCAATGTCTCAAGTAGACTATGTGGCATTTCAATTATTGGATTTTTTTTTCATTAGGAAAATTTCTCAATTATATTTTTATGATATATATTTTCATGATAAATGATTTACAATCACATCTATATGATTAAAAAAAAAACAAAGATCATAAATTGATAAAAAAAATATGTATCTTTCGCTTATAATATTTTTTCTGCTAGCAAAAGGACAAAGATCATAAATGGATAAAAAAAAAGTGATATGAGTCTGAAAATTACATATAAAGAATTTAAGTCCCGAGAGATGGTGTGAATTTCACATAGTCAAGTTGAATTAAGAAAAGCATATAATAATAAATATAACAATAATGTATGATTGATATATCAAAATAGTATGTAGGCAGTTTGAGTAAAAAACGCATGGAGTGATCATAGCAAATCTCCCAGTAAGTCGAGAAAATTTCCAGTTTTTTGTTTAGCCAGATTGTAGTTAACACAACTGCATGCTGCAAGAAAGAAATCAGCTCTTTGAAGGATGGATTATTCATGTCAAGCAGCGACATAAGTGCCTATTTTGGAGGCAGTAATACCTGCTGCCTTCTTTCCAATTATTGCGACAAAACCAGCACCATATTCTCCTCCTCCAAATAGAAACATCACACCGTTATATGTGTGCAGAATCTTGAGGGCCCTCAGTAGCTGCAGCAACATCTCTCTGTCGTTGTTGCGTTTGATATTCAGAAAACTAAACATGGCCCTGCGCAGTTATTATCTGCCCCTGTTGGCAACGATGGCACTGTACTTATCATCAAGCGCCGTTGCGCAGCAGGAGGCCACGCCAGTAGTCATGATATCTCCCACGCAGACCACCACAACGATCAAGAACTCCAGCGAGGCTCTCGACCACGCCATCGATGAAATGAAAGCGGCCTCGTATTATGCTTTCGTGATGATCCTGGAGCTCGTGGGGGACCGTTTGCCGATGAAGGGCCTCACGTTTCTGATGCCGAGCGACGAAAAACTGGCTCACGCGACCGCCTCGAAAGTGGATCTGCTGATGCATCACACAATCCCGCGGCCTCTTACCTTCCACGACCTCCTGCATTTTCCCACGGGCTCCTTCATCCCCAGTTTTCTCCCTCATTACATGTACAGCGTTGCTAACGACGGTAAAAATAATTTCTCTCTTAACAACGTGAAGATCGTTACTCCTGATCTCTGTAATGGGAGTCCGGACATTCAATGCCATGGAATCAGTTCAGTCATTACTGATAACACGATATATTCGCCTCCACCTTCCGTTAATCCACCTCTTGCACCACACTATTCCTCTAATTCTGCTTCTCCTCCTCTTCTAAATGACCCATTAAATAACCAGCACGCTCCTAATTCTGCTATGGCCCCAGCTAGCCTGCAACAAGATTCTCCATTTCAAAATTTCACTTCAGTCTTTAGCAGGGCTGAGCAAAGTCCACCAAGGTATTATGTGGGTCATATATATGCATTGGTTCTTCTGGTTTTAAGTGCTGGGTATTTTCTGGCTATCTCAGATGTTTAATGGTTGTAGCTGGAAATATAGGGATTTGTCATGTTTACTGGTTGTAGCTGGAAATATAGAGATTTGCCACATGTCCAAACACAGTTGAAGTAGTATATAACAGGTAGAACTATACTGGACTTAAGATGTTGAAGGTTAAGAACTCAGACCCTGTTGGGTCAACGTAGGGTTTGCTTTGTCTTGTAAGATCACAAGATAGAATATACTTGATATCACAACAAGAATTAA